>CM076578.1:1819396828-1819500682 GCA_034641835.2 Pinus albicaulis
TTGCTGCATTGCAGAAAAGGAGTCTTGGTCACAATTTCTGAAATTTGGTAATTTGTTAAATATATAATCCCCGATGTTTGATTTGCTAGAAAAAGATTCAAATTTATGTCGTTAAGGTGTTTGGTTTTTTGCGTTCTTCAAAGAAGATTTCTTTGTAATAATTATGCCAGAAACTGAGTTATGATATAATATCATTGTAGAGGCTCTTGCTGTAAAAGGGAAAATACCTGTTTTTCTCTTCTATAAAGGGGAAAAGAGAGTGCAAGTTATTTAAAAGGTGTTGTTTTAAATTTTTTTCTGCTCGAAAAGAGAGTGCAGAAAAGTTATTGCTTTAAATTTGTTTTCTGCTAGAAAAGAGAGTGCATAAAAGGTGTGGTTTTATCTTTATTGTTGCTTCAGACATGGCTTTGACGAATCAATTTTCCATTCCTACGCCTCTATTTAGTGGGAAAAATTACAATTTTTGGAGTCTTAAAATGCAAGCATGCTTATAAGGTTTAGGTTGTTGGGTATCAGTAGAGTTGGGGTTCACATACCATGACGCAAATACTATTGCTGGTATGACTACTGCGCAAAGAGAACAATTTGATGAACTTAAATAGAAAGAAGGTAGAGCAAAGTCGTGCATTTTAAATTCCTTAGATTAATATATTTTTCCTAAAATCATTGTTGCTAAAACTGCTAAATCAATTTGGGATATACTTAAGGTTTCTTATCAAGGAAATGATAAAATAAAAATGGTAAGATTACAGACTCTCAGAACGCAATTTGAAACACTTAAAAATGATTGAATCAGAAACAGTTGATCATTTCATGACTAAAGTTACGAGTATTTTTAATCATCTTCGAATTAATGGTGAAGAACTTGATGACCAAAGAATTGTGGAAAAAATTCTTAGATGTTTGCCTAAAGAATTTGACATGATAGTTAATGTTTTTGAGTCAAGAGAATTAACAAAATTGTCTGTGGAAGAATTAACTGGTTCTTTTCTGGCTCATGAAGCAAGAATTAATCTAGATGTCAGTAATTTAGAGCATGCTTTCCAATCTAAAGCTTCTATGGATAGAGGTAGAGGCAGAGATTTTTGTGGAAGTAGAGGAAAAGGTAGAGGTTAGTCTCAGTTTGATGATAGATCACAGGCAACTCAAGCACATTCAGAACAGTCTCAAAATGATCATGATCATAGGTCGATAGATAAATCTAAAATTCAATGTCACTACTGCAAAAAATATGGGCATTATAAGTCTGAATGTCGAAAAATACAATATGTTTTGAGTAAAAAAAAATCAAATAACACAAACACTGAATGTGAAACATCAGATGCTTTATTTTTGGCATGCCATGTGACTGTGAAAGTACCTAATAAAGATGTTTGGTTGGTAGACAATGGATGTAGTAATCATATGACTGGTCATAGTGATTTGTTTTCACATCTTGATACATCTTTCAGTTCTTCTATTAGTTTGGGTGATGATCGCAGGTTAAAGCTTCAGGAAAGGGTGTTGTACCTGTCTTAACCAAAAAAAATGTTGTGAAGAATATTTATGATGTTTATTATGTACCCAATTTTAAGCATAATTTGTTGAGTGTTGGTCACTTAGATGCATAGATTCATAATTTGTTGCAAAGATTCCTATGACAAAGAACAGGTTGTATCAATTACAATTGAAAAGTGAGAAGTTGTATGCACATAATGTTTGAACACCAACTGACACTGACTTGTGGCATTTGTGATATGGTCATTTACCTATCAAAAGTATTAGTTTGTTGCAAATATAGTCTATGGTGAAAGGTTTGTCTGTTTTGTCTGATCATATCTCTTTTTGTACAAGTTGTATAATGGGTAAACATAAGCGAGATAGTTTTGCTTTAGCCTCTCATAGAGCCAAAGAACAACTAGAATTAGTGCATATAGATTTGTGTGGTCCAATGGAAGAAAAATCAGTTGCTGGAAGTCTCTATTTTCTTAATTTCATTGATGTTTTTAGTAGGAAAATTTGGGTGTATTTCATCAAATATAAATCTGAAACATTTTCCAAGTTTAAGGAGTTCAAAGCCGAGGCTGAAAAACAGAGTGGCAAGTTTATTAAAGTTCCGAGGTCTGATAAAGGAGGTGAGTATGAATCTAATGAATTCATTGATTTATGCAAACAACATGGTATTAAAAAAAAAACAACAACCAGTTATATTCCATAGCAGAATGGAGTCGTAGAAAGAAAGAATCAAACAATTATGAATATGGCTCGAAGTTTGCTTAAAACACGAAATTTGTGTAAAGATTTATGGGTTGAAGGAGTTGCATGTTCAGTATATATTTTGAATAGATCGCCAACTTCAAGTGTTCAAAGTTTTGTACTTGAAGAAGCATGGAGTGGACAAAAGGTAACCGTTTCATACTTTTGAGTATTTGGTTGTATTGCTTTCACTCATCTTCCAGAAAAATTAAGAAAGAAGCTTGATGATAGGAGTGAAAAGTATATTTTTATAGGATATAGTGATCAATATAAGGCATACAGATTGTTTAATCCTATAACTAAGAAGTTTTTCGTAACTCAAGATGTGAAATTTTAGGAAGACAAGTCTTGGAATGAAATGGAGAACAATACTTGTCCAAATCCTTTTATTCTGTTAGATGAAAATCAAGCACCTGCAACAAGCACTCCAAGATTACAGGTTCAACACAAAACTAGTAGTAGTTCTTCAAGCATTACCAGTTCATCATCTTTTGAGTTTGAATCTAATAATCCTAAAATGAGAAACTTAAGTGATATTTATGCACAAGATGATGTTGACGATATTGTAAATTTTGCATTTCTTTCATTTCAAGCTACTTGTTTTGAAGAGGCTATAAAGGAGAAAGAATGGGTAGATGTTATGAATAATGAAATTGATGTTATTGAAAGAATTAAACTTCGGATTTGGTTGATCTACCTGATGATAAAAACTCTATAGGTGTCAAATGGGTTTTTAAAACAATGTTAAATGAGAGAGGTGAAGTTGATAAGCACAAAGCAAGATTAGTTTCCAAAGGTTTTTCACAGCAACCTAGCATACATTATGGTGAAACATTTGCACCTGTTGTCACTACTAGAGACAACCTTGAGTTGTAAGAAGACCAGTTCCTAAGACATCTTAAATGCAAGGAGTTTCTAATACAAATTATAGCAGTTGAAAATAATATGGCTTCCTTGCTACTAAAAAATGGTGGAAATTTGGTGATAGTGGGACCAAGCATTCAGAGATAAACGTAACAACTAGGAATACTTTTGAGGATCCTGTATGAGACTAGATAAGTAGATGCATCAGACAACTAAAAATCATCTAGCTGTAAAGAGTGCCAACTATAAAAATGATAAACAATTATCAAGGTATACATAAGCGGAAACTATGAAGGAATATGAAGTGGGATATACACTGAAAATGGGCTTATATTAAGATAAGAATCCATAAAGTGCTTATCAAAAGAATTATGGAGAACAGAGTATCATGGCTGAGCTATATTTAAAGCACTATAAATGTAAAGATATGAGTACCAACTATGATAAATTCACATCCAATACAAAGCACATTCCAGAACATTTAGATACAAGAAAATGGATGGAGACGAAGTGAACATTCACATATAATAAAACAAGAAGGAGTAAAAATTGTATAGCATTTCATGTGGAATCATTTTCAACAACAAAAATCTTTATACCAAGTCCCAATGGGTTCTTTAACATCAACTATCTAGACCATACAAAAATAAATACAAAGAGCGCTTTTAGTTGATAGTCTCTCCAAAAATCTGGAACCCTCTATATGTATTTCCTCTATGCTTTAATAACATTTTGATTTCCATATGAAAAAAGATATTTTGGGAAAATATCTTTTGTGCATGCTCGAATTTTGTTTCAAGTCTTAATCAAAAATAAAAAATTATGATGGGGTAGAAAACCTCCCATCATCTTACAAAGTGGGCTTAAGGGCATTTCTAATGGAAATACAAACAACTTACTAACGGAAAGTAAAAATGAATGAGTGAAATATGAATTTCACTTGAAATTAAAAGTGAAAAGAAAAGTAAAGTAAGAGGCCACGTAGGCCCAATCATGAGTTATCATTTCTTTTGGTGAGACGGAGTCAGGGCTACTGCTCGAGAACGTGGTATTGCAGTTACAGAAGAGCTGGCTTTCTTTTTGGCAGACGAAGTTGACAGGGACACACACACGGTGACTGGAGAACTCGTATGATCGCTACACCTCTTCCAGATGTCAACTGCAGGACCTGGTATTGTAACAAAAGAATCGACTAGGCATGATACGACTGTCAATTTGGCATAGTTTGTTTGAGTGGGAAACCGTTGCTTAACTTGATAGAGGAGGGAGAAATCCTTACTGAGTGAGGCAATTATTGTTTTGGCCTTAAGCCGAGCGGTCTTATCAGACAATGTATCTGTCTGATTCATCACCTCTATCAGTTTGCACTTGTATACTTGTAATGGTTGACGTACAATAGTTGTAGGCTCCCAGCATGATGGGAGGCCTGCAAGCATCAGTTCAGTCCATTCCATTTCAAACTGTCCCAAACTCGTCACCATCCGTTCCAAACTGCCCAGTACAAGGTTGCACCCAACTTCCTTTTCCATTACCCTCCTGCACTCTGCTACCTCCTTGAACCTGTCTTTTATTCCCTGGTTAGCCAACTCTTCTGTGCTCAAATTATCCAGGAAGGTAATATACCTTTTGGTGCTTTCAACGTTAGTTGTAGCGTCTGTATGCCCTTCATGTAGAGTCCTTCTGAATTGACGAGTCGTGACCTTCTTCTCTTCAATTAAAGTCAGGAAGGACGAATGCTTCTCTACCTCCATGATGATATCTCTCCAGATTAAGTGTCGGGCTTCCAATGGGGTGATATTTCCTTTCATCTGGCTCGTCAGGTCCCTGATAGTCTTTTCCTGTCGTAGCTTCTCTTGATTCCCCTCTTCTATTTCTTTCTGCAAAGTTGCTACCATTTTGGTATTCTCCTTGAGACAGGCCTCAAGCTCGTGAACCTTTTGTTGTGCAGTTTGAACATGCTTCTCTGCTACCTGAAGGTCGGCCAGTGCTATAGTTAGTTGTTCTGAAAGTGAGCTAGATACCTTAGGAAGTGGCATGGAGCATACGTGTGTATCCCAGCTTCTTTGCAACTCGTCCATCTTCTGCTGGAGGGTAGTCATCTCGCTAGTAATTTTAGCTCTCTCCTCTTTCTCTTTATCTAGGGAGTCCACTAGGTCAGACTTGTCCTTGTCCATCTGGGCTAATCGAGTAGTTTGTACGTGATGAAAACCAAGAATATTCAATTTATGCTTCAGAGCTGTGACCTATTTTTGCAACTCCGAAATGAAATGACCCTGAGGATCTGCTTTTTCGCTCCCTTTGCCCCTCACAGCTGCTTGGAGATTCCGCAGGTCAATTGAAAGCGCCCAAAAATTAGTCTTCTCCACCCTTAGGCTTTCAACCACTTGGTTGTACTTTGTTTGTATCTTCCTTAGGATGAGAGAGAGCTTCACAACCTCATCCTTCAGCATGTCGCCGAAACACTAAAATAGATTGCATTTATCAATTGGGGGGACTTGTGACACGTTTACTGCAACCTCTATAGCTTTGTAGTTGGTGGTCCTGGCCTCTGGATCTAAGATCGCTTCAGTCATGGCCATCAGTAGCTGCTCCTTATCCATATCAAGCTCGGCAAAAAACCAAGTATGATATTTGTCTACATATCCCACCAACTGTGACCAAAGCTTTTCTCTGATAGTTCTATTATTTCCCTGTGTTTCGTCTCCCACCTTAGCCCTGTTAATGGAGACGGCTTGTGAAACCTCTGAGAAATCAGATGATGACGGAACATCATATTTCACCATAAAACCAACTTTTCCTTTGTTTGGCTCTCCATACAGTGCCCACTTTTTCTAGTGGAAACTCTTTCTCGACATCCTCCTCATCGTTTGTTCTCTTCCTTTTGGGAGGCAGATAATCTTCTCCTGTGACTCTGGCTTCTTTGACCTGTTTATCTCCTGCTTCTCGTGTTGAAGCAGTGTCCCCTTTTTCCCTTATCATTGATGAATCAGACTCCATCTGTGAAAGCAAAGGCCAGATATCAAGATTAGCTCTCCACTCGATGAAGGGCCTAGTTTCATGAGCATATGCAGTTGACTTCATCCTCTTCCTCTTGTTAGAGATGATGCCCTTTGGGTCATAAGGCCAAGCTTTCCCTTGCCTTAAATCTATACCCTTGAGTAGGGTTTCCACTATGGGGAGGGCATGCCTTGAGTTAACAACAAAGGGACCGATGGTAGTAGGAAGTTTAAAAATGAACCCCTTTTTTGCAGTGACGAAGTGGAGCTGGTTAGCCTTCATGGTTTTCCAGAGGTACACCAAGGTGAAAATTCTCATGGCGGGAAAAATTGGTAGTCTGTAGGGGGAAACCTCTGCACTGTAGACCCTGATCTTAGTGTAGTCATCAAATAGGTACCAATCTCCCGTTCTTTCTTCCTCACGGAACTGTAGCCAGTTCCTCTGCTCAGGAAAAATCCTAGGCAGAGGGTTGTCATCAATAATAGTATAGTCTATTGTCATGAATTCATTCAAGAAGTTTGAATAACCCACCCCATTAGCCAATTGATGCACTACGGGGTTCCAGTCAAAGATAGATTTTGGTTGAGAATTTATCTTAGAAACCTTTTCCAGACCCAAAACCTTGAACTTATCAGCCTATTGGAATAGGAATAGGTATAACACCATAGAGCATAAATGAAAATGGCCAGTGGCTGGGAGTTCTTGAAACTTGGTTTGGATGGTGGAGGCCAAGAAACTAGAGATATCCAAAACAACACCTGATTGTGACATCAACCATAAAAGGGCTACACATTCCTTCAAGACTCGCTCGACCCCTTCTATACCTAGCAACCCGGCAATGAGAGCAAGTGTTTGCTGAAGGTCTTCCTTGAATATATTCAGAGGCACCGAGTCTGAAGACGGGAAAGATGTAAGGTGAGAGTCGGAAATAGTAGTGATGAAATCACTCTGCTACCTCCAGGGTAGCTTGGAAAAATGATGGGATAAATACATTTCAATGAAACTGATATAATTAGAACTGGGAGGATAACATAGGGCTCTCCTGATGATCTCGGGAGATATAGTAAATATCTTATTCCCTTAGGTCGATAGGAATGTATCTCAGCGCTCATCATAAGCTTCCCTGAGCCAGCATATCAATTCCACAACTGGGTATACGGGCGGAGAAATTTGGTGGTATAGTCCCGACAAAACAACTCTGAACCTATCCCTATTTTCTAAGTGTTTCTTGAATATGTCAAGCTTGACGCTACTAATGGGAAAAGGGTATTGTGGGTCGTGGATGTGGGCTTGCATGTATGTGAATGGCTCAGGTCCAGGAGCAGCCCTGTACTCGCGAACTTGAGGGGTTTCGAGCTCCGACTTATTAATCTTGATTCTACCCATGACCATTATGAAAAATGAAAAGTAGAAGGAAAATTAGACAGTGAAAAAGGGACAAAATACCTGCGCAGTAAGAAAAATGCTCGAGAGAAAATGACACACGGAAGTTGAAAGCGACTTGGTAGACCTGGTACTGGGAGCTCGCTCTTTGGCTATACGATATTTCATAAAAGAAATTATTTTACCGCAGTGAACACAGAACAGGGTTAAACGGCTTTGGATTACCCAAAAAAAGAGGCTAGGATGACACTTTTAGGGTTGACGTCATAAGGACATCGACATTGGGATATGTGGCATCTGGCTATTGGTTATCAGAGTTTGGTTAGGTGTATACCACGCGCTAGGTTAAATACCAGTACTGGTCGTGTACCGGGTGTCCTATGACTTACCTTACCTTCAAGTTATTCGCGACAGCTATTACCTAAATGGGCCCACCATAAAGTCTGGCGGGGTCTTGGAGTGGCTCTAAGCCTATGACCATCACCCCATGGAATACCTGTCTCAGGTCCCACCACTGCTACGTCACCACCATTCCAGGGGGTGAGCTTCCACCTTCCCCCTGCCATCCTTGATCCCCCCAGAAATGCTTGGCGCTGCCTTCTTCCTTTCACTGTTCGTAACTCGGGCGAGTCCAACTCCATCCAGCTGCCTTGCACATATGTACTCCTTTATTTTGGGTGAATTTTTACCGCAAGTTTTAAAACTATATGTCCTGTGCCCCTTTTATTCTGCATTTTTATTCACACAAACCCACTCACCCCTTTAAGTATTTCTACCATTATGTTTCGGGTGATTCCTTTTTGTTAAGTTCCTTAGGGTGGTGGTGAATGATATAACAACATTGGCTCCATTTGGGGATGACACACTCGTCTTCGAACGTGTTCAAAAATTCGTAGACCATCTGTTAACCTCTTTCTGTGAACACAACCTTGCTGGTGCTTCTACCTTTTTTAGGTCTTAGTCAAAAACAACAAACATGAAAGTAAAAGAAAATAGATATTGTACAATATATATACAGCAGGCCTAATGAGCTGAATCAGTAATGGAAATAAGGTTTTAGGAATTGCCCATTTACAGGGGCTTAAGGCAGATCCCCTTCCAAGTTTTACAGCCTGAAAGTGTTATTTCCTCCAGCTTCTGTAATTTTAAATGGACCAAACCACAATGGATCGAACTTTCCATGCTTTCATTTCTTGGCTCTCCTAACATCCCACCTTAGTACCAGATCTCTAACCTTCATTTCTTTACCTTTGGTATTTTGGTTGAACAATTCTTTCATCTTTTTCTTGATACTCTGTCAACCTTTGATTTTTCTCGACTTCGGGTTTCTTCTAACTCAACCAATTGATTCATTCTTCTGATAAGATCATTTGGCTCCTCCCGACTATCTTGCAGGAAACGAGCTACAGGTAGAGATAGTTGTATTGGAAACACCACTGCTTGTCCATAAACCAATTCATACGAAGACTTTCCAGTTGATCGCTTGTTGGTAATTCTGTTTGCCCACTATGAATCCTAGTTTTTCTGGTTGTCATTTATGGATTTTTTTAATGCTCTTACCAGTGTCTTGTTAGATTATTCCGCAAGCCCATTTCCCTGTGGATAGTATGCAGTGGAGTTTCCAACAAAATATTGTATTGCTAGCATATGTTAATGAACTTGGTAGATTTAAGAGCTTGTGCATTGTTAGTTACAATATTAGTAGGGCAGCCAAACCTGGATATGATGTTATCTTCCATGAACTTGATCACTACTGCATTTGTGGAATTCCTCGTTGCCACTGCCTCTACCCATTTAGTAAAGTAGTCTGTGGTAGTCACGATCCACTTGTGCTGTCCACTAGATGTGGGATGAATCTCTCCTATGAAGTCAATTCCCCACTGTTGAAAAGGTTCTTCTATATCCACTGGAATCATGGGAAAGGGTGAAAAATTTTGCTTCTCAGTGAATATTTGACAATTTTCGCAAGCTCTGACCCGAGCATGAATGTCTCTAAAAATTTTGGGCCAGAAAAAACCTTCCTTCAAAATTTTGTGGGTTGTGGCCGTCCAACTGTAGTGTTCTCCACAAATGTGTTTGTGGAATTCAACCATAACTTCCGCCACCTTGGGCTCTGTGAGACATAAGAACAAGATTCTTAAAGGGTCTCCCCAGTACAACCGGCCATTTTCTATAACAAACTTTTGGGATTTTAATCTCAAAGCTCGGTATTTCGTCTTATCACAGCTTGGGGGACACTTGAGAGTTAGAAGATACTCTACAATATCCTTGTACCATGCACTGAGTAGGTATTTCATGTTAGTCTTCTTAATTGAAATTTCTACACTGGATTGCTCGCTCGTATCTTCAAGTACCTCCTCAAATCCCATGGTTAAGTTTATTCCCAAGGCTTGACAATTAGATTCATACAAGATCTTCGCTAGTCCTTGTCCATTTATAAGCTTGGTGGGGTGAATATCCAACTCATATTATTGGATCTTTGCTATCCACTTTCCTCTCTTACCTTCGTTGTCACCTTGGATCAAAATATCTTTCACTGCAACAATGGGTACGAAAGCAGTTATAGCTAACTGCAATACGTACATTTGAAAAGCCTTCAGGGACATGACCAGGGCATAGGCCTATTTCTCCAAAGTATTATATTTTATCTCAGCATCTCGAATCACCTGACTAAAAAATGCAATGGGTTGCTCGTACCCTTCAGCATTCTTTTGTAAAAGTACCACTGCTACAGTGTGAGGAGATGCGAATGAGAAAATCATGAAGGGCTTACCATAGTTAGGACCTGCCAGTACAAGGGCTTCTGTGAAAGCACTCTTGATTCTATCAAACACTTCCCTCGACTCGACAGTCCATTTCACATCATTATCTTTATTCAACATTTCTATTATATGCCAAAATATCTCTACGTAGTTTGGTATGAACCTCCTCAGGAAATTTATGCATCCCAAAAACACTTGGAATTCCTTCTTGTTTCGGGGTAAGGATATATTTTTTATTACATCTACCCTTTTTGGATCAATTTTGACCCCTGCTTTAGTTACAATATGACCCAGAAACTTTCCTTCTTCTAAAGCGAACAAATGTTTTTGTGGGTTTAGAGATAGCCCATACCTGCAGCATCTGTCAAAGGTTCTGCGCAAGTGATTGATGTGCTTGGTATCATCCTTGGAGAAAACTGTGATATCGTCCAGGTAAACCACCACAAATTTGTCCTGATCGCCTACAAAAGTGATTTCCATGGCTCTATGAAATGTGGTGCCCGCATTTATCAACCCAAATGTCATCTGAGCATACATGAACATACCCCATGGAGTGGTAAATGCCATTTTATTTTGGTTTTCTGGAAGAATTTCCACTTGATTGTACCTTGAGAAGCCATCCATCACGGACATCCGTGAGGATCCCACCACCTTCTGCAATATGTGATCCATTTTTGGCAGCAGATAATTGTCTTTAAGGGATGCTCTATTTAAGTTCCTAAAATCAACACACAGTCTTATTTCTTCGTTCTTCTTTCAAACTGGGACCAAGTTAGCTACCCATTTGGAATATCTCAATGGTACAATGATTTTGGCCTTCAACAGTTTCTTGATCTCCTTTTCTATATATGGGAGCAGTAAAGGGTTAATATGTCTCAACTTTTGCTTGTGTGGCTTAGCATCTCCTCTTAATGGGATCTTGTGTTGTATGATGGTAATGTCAAAAGTTTTTAGGTCTTGATAAGACCAGGCAAACACATCTTTGTAGGACTAGAATAATTTCAGATATTGCTCTTTTTACTCTTCAGGGACCTTCTTTGATAGCTTCACAATTTTGGGTTATGTCTATGTCCCAAGGTTTAACTCCTCTACGATCTCCTCTTTGACCACTTTATTATGACTAGCTAGGACATCATTTTTGTCAAACAGCCTTTCCAAAGGCACCAATCCTCTGGGGATCACATTCCCTTTCAGCCGAAGTACCTTATGGCAAGCCATAGTATCCTGCCACTTATTCGTGGGTGAATCTTCAGTCTCTTCTTCTTCTACATATATGGTCAAATTGGAGAACTCTCCAATAGCCTCCATGAATATTTTCTCTTGTTCTTCATCCTCAAATGCTTGCCAGTGTTTGATATTATTTGGGATAGAGGGATGATAACGAACCTCTATTTCATACCTCAACAGGGGGTTCTAAGGGGGTCTGAAATAACTAGCTGCAACAACAAGAGAATCGGCCATTTTATTTTGGTCCCTTGGCATGAATTGAATGTTGAGTGCTAGGAAGAAATTTTAGATGAGATCCCACACTTCATTCCTGTAGGCCATTAGCCAGGGGTGCTTTGTTTGACATTGATTCTTGATCTACCTTACTTCTATCTCTGAATCCCCAAATACTTTCAGACATTAGATGTTCATGTTTTTGGCTGTCTACAATCCCAGCAACAACACTTTGTATTCATCCATGTTGTTCATGGCTTCATACTCCAACTTGAAGGAAAAATTGACTAATTGCCTAGTAGGAGAAATCAGAAGGGCAACAACTCCATTCCCTTCTCTGGAATTTGCTCCATCAAAATGTAGGGTCCAGATACCCGTTTCTTCCCCACTTGTCGACTGTTCAACCTTCAATTGACATAATGTTGGCTCCTACAAGAAATATTGGTCTTCTTTGAGCATAAAACAAGAAAAATCCCTGTCTTTACTATATACTAGTGAATTCACTGTGTTATCAGCCTTGGTAACCATCTTTACAAATCTGGTCTCCCTGTATAACCTTCTCTCTTGGCCTCCAAATACAAGGATAGTTGCTTATGTCAGATCCAACTTGATGGATCCCCCAATATTTGTCCCCCACGATCTGGACAATAGCATCCTAACATGGGTCAGGATATCAGCAACCACTATATCCATTACCACACTCTTGGCTGGGATTTGAGCCAAATTTACAACCATATCCTTGATCATCCCCAAACATTTGACTCTCCTAGAATCAAAAGAGTATAGGTCTTTGTATGGAAGAGTAATTTGTAGTCCCAATTGTTCCATTACTGACAGAAGTAATAGGTTATGGGATGCCCCTGAGTCCAACATGCAGTTATGCAACAAAAAGTCATGAATCACCAGGGAAACATATAAAGGAGAGGTCGATGAATCCAGCTCCTCTACATGGGGGCCAAACACTACCATGGGCCTTTCCTCTTGGAGGTTAAGAGTGTCTGGGATTGAGGTTACTCCCTGAGGAAGCATGAAATAAGACACTTGAGCTTGGTAGGCAGGCTGTTTCAAAAGTTCAGCTAGGGGGACTGGGATCTTAACTTTCTCCAGCTCTTTTTGAAGAAAAAAAGTAGTAGGGGACTTCTCTATTGGGTTTTATTTAAGTTCTTTTGGTATGACTGGGGGTTTCTCCTCCGCTGGAATATGTTTGACCTTTTCGTGGGAATTAACTATAGGCTTAGAAGAATAAGAGGTGCAAACATTAGAATGTACAGGTTCATTGATAGGCTTATTACCTTTTTCTTCAACTTTTTGAACATCTGACTCTTTTTGGGGCAACTCTTCTTCTAGCTCTTGTGTCCGAGTCCTCTTCTTGGAGGACCGGAGATCATACTTTACGTGAAATTTTTCTTGCATGAAGTCCACAAATTGTTTGCAGTAATCATCAATATCAGGATCTTCAGCATCACCTGTTTTGTCAGCTTCTTCTTGCAAAGGAAGCTCAACCTCCTCATCTTCTTGCAAAGAGAGTTCCACCTACTCACCTTCTGAGTAGGCGAGATATTGATCATCTTTCCTATCAGGAACTTCTTTATCAGAGCCATCCATTTTCCCTTCCAGATACAGCGGGGGCTGTATCTAATCTTGTTGTTCCTTCCAGTCTCTTTGCAATATTTGCAGAGGAGGTTTTCTCTACTGAGGGTTATAACCCCGGTTTGGAGCAGCTTGGGGTGGCCTCAATGATGAATTCTTTGCTTCCAGCTCAAGCTTCACTAGCTTGCTTGAGAGGTTCTTGATCATCTTGTTCATATCCTCAATCTTATAATCTGCTACCTCCCTTTCTTGATTTGAGGTAGAGGCTTCTTCCTTACCTCTTCGTCTAGAATCATGGTCCATCCTTCCTTTATATTTTCCAGTAGAATAAAATTTAGCTTCCACCTCTAAAGCATCAGTCTGAGCTTCGTCTAGGGTGGCATACTTTCTTTCCCTTAAGGAGAAACCGAAATCTGATTCGAACATCGCTACAAACACCACCTTAGTAGTGATTTCGTGAGGCTTCATTTCTATTGGTAGGCTTGTATACAGTTTATTAAATCTTTTAATAAATTTAGACAGATATTCATTATGTCTTTTCCTCAGGGCATTGAATTCAGTAAGACAATATCCATGATCCTCCCCCCCCCGCCCCAAATCCTGGTGAAGGAATTTTCCATTTCCTCCGAGGTATTAATAGAGCAGTCTCCCAGGGTCTTGAGCCATTTATGAGCCTCACTATCTAAATAATGAACAAAAAGGCTCAACACAACATATAGATGCTCAACATCAAAGTTCTCTGCAAAAGCACAAAAAAATTCCAAGTGTTCTTGGGCGGCAGTGTTATCCTCCCCGTTGAAGCGAGGTAGGACCTTCAAGTAATCTTGAGGCATGTCATTCAAGATCTGTGGTAATTCCTGGGGGCATATTTGTTCAACAAGAAACCAGGAACATCCATGACAGATGGTGGAGGTAGAAGAGGAGTCTGATGAATAAAAGGAGGTGGTGAAAGGGGAGTGTGTATAAAAATAGGGATGTACTGAACGACGGCTTGTGGGATTTCTTGAATAGATGGAATATGGGAAGTGGTAACCTCTGTAACTTCCTTCACTTTTTCAACTTTAGGAGTGGCATGTAGAAAGAAGTTTGAAGTGTCTACAGACTCAACCTCATCTTTGACTTCAATATTTTCAATGGAGGAATGACATGGGGAATATTCAAGGACTCTGGCAGTGGTCTCAGGACCTTGAACTTGAGCCAACTGTGAGGAATATGGAGAGTATTCCAAGGAGAATATCGGTATATCAGTATGAGTAGTTTTCTTTTCTCTCCAATTTCTTTTGTGTAAAATCTTCTCAGGGTTAGAAACTAAAGGAGTTCTCAGTCGAGACATATTCAACCTCAGGTGGGGCTTATTTTAAGCCAGGATTACAAAATGGATTTAAAATTTTAATTATAGTGGAGTCGCCAAGGTGAGGGATATACAACTCTCAAGCCTTCCTACTCACCTATTTTGAAGGGTGACTGTGTTTCTGTCGTATCCCGGGGATTTAAATCTCTAACTTTTTTTCCCCTGCAACAACGCCAAAAAGATGTTGTCACTCCTAGAGACAGCCTTGAGTTGTAAGAAGAACAGTGCCTAGGACATCTTAAATGAAAGGAGTTTCTAATATAACTGATATAAGTTGACAATAATATGGCTTCCTTGATACTAAAAAATGGTGGAAATTTGGTGATAGTGGAACCAAGCATTCAGAGATAAACGTAACAACTAGGAATACTTATGACGATCCTGTATGAGACTAAATAATTAGATGCATCAGACAGCTACAAATAATATTTATGTAAAGAGGGCTGACTATAAAAATGATAAACAATTATCAAGGTATGCATAAGCAGAAACTATGAAGGAATATGAAGTGGAATATACACTGCAAATGGGCTTATATTAAGATAAGAATCCATAAAGTTCTTATTAGAATAATTATGGAAATGACATAGAAAATTAAGAGAGTATCATGCCTGAGCTATATTTAAAGCACTATAAATATAAAGATATGAGTACCAACTATGATAAATTAACATCCAATACAAAGCACTCGCATTCCAGAACATTTAGATACAAGAAAATGGATGGAGACGAAGTGAACATTCACATATAATCAAACAGGAAGGAGTACAAATTGTATAGCATTTCATGTGGAATCCTTTTAAAAAACAAAACTCTTTATACCAAGTCCCAATGGGTTCTTTAACATCAACTATCCAGAACATACAAAAATACATACACAGAGCGCTTTTAGTTGATAGTCTCTCCAAAAATATGGAACACTCTATATGTCTTTCTCTCTGCTTTTATAAGATTCTGATTTCCATATGCGAAAAGATATTTTGGGAAAATATCTTTTCCTCATGCCTGAATGCTATTTCAAGTCTTAATCAAAAATAAAAGTTTATGATGGGGTAGAAAGCCTCCCATCATCTTACAAAGCGGGCTTAAAGCCATTTTTAATGGAAATACAAGCAACTTACTAACGGAAAGTAAAAATGCAAGAGTGAAATATGAATTTCACTTGAAATTAATAGTGAAAAGAAAAGTAAATTAAGAGCCCACGTAGGACCAATCATGAGTTATCATTGCTTTTGGTGAGACAGAGTCGGGGCTGCTGCTGGAGAAGGTGGTATTGTAGTTGCAGAAGAGATGGCTTTCTTTTTGGAAGACGGAGTTGACAGGGATGCAGACACGGTGACTGGAGAACTTGTATGATCGCTACATCTCTACCAGATGTTAGCTGCAGAACGAGGTATTGCAAAAAATGCATTGACCAGGCATGATACATCTGAAAATTCGGCATAGCTCATTTGAGTGGGCAACTGCTGCTTAACTTGATAGAGGAAGGAGAACTCCTTACGGAGTGAGGCAATTGTTGTTTCAACCTTAAGCCGAGCGGTCTTCTCAGATGGTGTATCTGTCTGATTCATCACTTCTATCAGTTTGCACTCATATACTTGTAACGGTTGACGTAAAATAGTTGTAGGCTACTAGCATGATGGGAGGCCTGCAAGCATCAGTTCAGTTCATTTCGTTTCAAACTGTCCCAAACTCATCACCATTCGTTCCAAACTGCACAGTGCAAGGTTGCACCCGGCTTCCTTTTCCATTACCCTCCTGCACTCTGCTACCTCCTTGAACCTGTAATTTATTCCCTGGTTAGCCAACTCTTATATGCTCAAATTATCCAAGAAGGTAATATACCTTCTAGCACTTTCAACCTTAGTTGCAACATCTATATTCCCTTCATGTAGAGTCCTTCTGAATTGACGAGCCACAGCCTTCTTTTCTTCAATTAAAGTCAGAAAGGCCCAATGCTTCTTTACCTCCATGATGATATCTCTCTAGATTAAGCATCGGGCTTCAAAGAGGGTGATATTTCCTTTCATCTGGCTCATCAGGTCCCTCATAGTGTTTTCCTGTCAGCCTCTCTTGTTTCCCCTCTTCTATTTCTTTCTGCAAAGCTACTACCATTTTGGTATTCTCCTTAAGATGGGCCTCAAGCTCATGAACCTTTTGTTATGTAGTTTGAACCTGATTCTCCACTACCTGAAGGTTGGCCAGTGTTGTAGTTAGCTATTCTGAAAGTGAGCTAGATACCTCAGGAAGTGGCATGGAGCATACGTGTGTATCCCAGCTTCTTTGCAACTCGTCCATCTTCTACTGAAGGGAAGTCATCTTGCTAGTAATTTTAGCTCTCTCCTCTTTCTACTTAGCTAGGGAGTCCGCTAGGTTAGGCTTGTCCTTTTCCATCTGGGCTAATCCAGTAGTTTGAACATGCTGAAAACCAATCATATTCAATTTATGCTTCAGAGCTGTGACTTGTTTTTGCAACTCCAAAATGACATGACCTTGAGGATCTACTTTATCACTCCTTTTGCCCCTCATAGTTGCTTGGAGATTCCGCAGGTCATTTGAAAGTGCCTAGGCATTATTATTCTCCACCCTGAGGTTTTAAACCACTTGGTTGTACTTGGTTTGCAACTTTCTTAGGGTGAGAGAGAGATTCATAACCTCATCCTTCAGCATGTCGTCAAAGCACTGAAACAGATTGCATTTATCAATTGGGGGGACTTGTGACATGTTTACTGTGACCTCTAGAGCTTTATAGCTGGTGGTCCCGACCTCCGGATCTAGAACTTCTTCAGTCATGGCCATCAACAGCCGCTCCTTATCCATATCAAGCTCAACAGAAAATCGAGTATGATATTTGTCTACATATCCCACCAATTCCGACCAAAGCTTCTCTCTGATAGTTATCTTATTGCCCTATGTTTCATCTCCCACCTTGGCCCTATTAATGGATATGGCTTGTGAAACCTCTGAGAAATCAGATGATGACGGACCATCGTATTTCACCACAAAACCGGATTTTCCTTTTTATGGCTCTCCGTACAGTGCCACTTTTTCTAGCTGCGGCTCTTCCTCGACATCCTCCTCATCGTTTTTTCTCTGCCTTTTGGGGGGTGGACAATCTTCTCCTATGACTCCAGCTTCTTTGACCTATTTATTTCCTGCTTCTTGTGTTGAAGAAGTGTCCCCATTTTCCCCTGTCACTGATGAATCAGTCTCCATTTGTGAAAGAAAAGTCCAGGTATCAAGATTAGTTGTCCACTCGATGAAGGGCCTAGTTTCATGAGCATATGCAATTGAGTTCATCTTCTTCCTATTGTTAGAGATGATTCCCTTTGGGTCATAAGGCCAAGCTTTCCCTTGCCTTAAATCCATACCCTTGAGAAGGGTTTCCACTATGGGGAGAGCATGCCTTGAGTTAAAAACAAAGTGACCAATGATAGTAGGAAGTTTAAGAATGAACCCCTTTTTTACAGGGACAAAGTGGAGCTATTCAGCCTTCAGGGTTTTCCAGAGGTACTCCAAGGTGAAAATCCTCATGGTGGGAAAAAATGGCAGTCTGTAAGGAGAAAACTCTGCACCGTAGACCCTGATCTCAGTGTAGTCATCTAATAGGTACCAATCTCCTGTGATTTCTTCCTCACTAAACTGTAGTCAGTTCCTCTGCTCAGGAAAAATCTTGGGCGGAGGGTTGTCATCAATAATAGTATAGGCTAATGTTATGAATTCATTCAAGAAGTTTGAATAACCCACCCCATTAGCCAACTGATGCACTATAGGGTTCCAGTCAAAGACATTTTTTGGTTGAGAATTTATCCTAGAAACCTTTTCAAGCATCCAAGCGTATTAATATAGATAGAAAATGACTAATGCTTGATCAATACAACTTCGGTAGAAGTGCGTAGCAAGTTCCAGTTAGGGAAACATCCAAGCATATTAACATAGATAGAAAATGGTAAATGCATGATACTCAATCAACTAAGCATAGGTGTTATCTACTTCTTATTACATTTTTGTGTGTTTCCTTTTGTTTCTATTTTTCTCAATAATTTTGTTTTTATGTTTTTTTAATTTCTTTTTGTTTTAATATATATTTTTATTTACTTATTATTATTTTTTTGTAAGATGAGTAGGACTACATCTTCATCATCATGTCCAAATACATCACCCAGATTAGGGCGGGGAATTGAAGTGGTTACTTCACATCAAGGAATGTGTAAACAATCCACCCAATCACCGTCTATTAAAGACCCCCTGAACTTTATTTACTTATTATTATTTTTTAAACTTTGTGTGTGTGTGTGTGTGTGTGTTTTTAATTTTCAATGTTTTAATTTTTTTTTCTTTTATATTTTTCATTTTTATATATTTATTTATTATTTTGTTTTATTTAATTTTTTCCTATAGGGGTTGGGTCGATCATCAGCTACCAACCTCATCTAATTATCTGTCATTTTGATTGTTGATTTTAAAGTTTTCGTTGTAAAAGATCGAGTCTACTTGCACAATGTGTCAATTTCATTGTTGATATTTATTTTTTCATTTCAATGGGTCGAGTTTTCCTATATTGTGTGTCAATTTTATGGTTTCCTTTAAAGTTTTTTTTGCAATGTGTCAGGCTAATATTTTAAAGTAATCATATTTTTATCATTTAAAAAAGAAACTCTTCCTTGAATACTCACTCTTTCATTCAGGTGTTCATTTTTAAAGTTTTTTTAGTCAAAATGTTTTCCATAATTTCATGGTTGAATATTTGTGAAAATTTAAAGGTTTTCCAAAATTATAGTATTCCAGCATCAACATTTTTTTAAGGTTTTTTTTTCATGTTTTTTTGGAGTTTTTTGGCTAGAGTTCCCGTTCCAAAGTTTATGTTGTTGAATTACAAGTGTCAGTTTTGGAATATGAAGAATCATTGTGTAAAAGAAGTCAAAATTTCATGAGGGAACTCAAAGAGTCGCAAAGGCAGATGGGTAGTCATCTCATTTTTTGTAAATATATGCTCATAATTTGTGTACACAGATTTTTGCTTGGGATCAAAATATAGGGAGTTTTGTTGAGAGCCTTAGCGTCTCCTTTAGCATAGAAAGAGTATATTTCTTTGGAGGAGTATGTGTGGTCTTCATGTTATGCTATTGGGACTAGAGTTTTGTCAATTGTAAATGTATTTTTGGGACTTTCACTTTAATAAAAGCTAAGAGCTTACATGTTTTCATGCATATGTTGTGAATGTAGTAGGACTATTCTTGTTATGCTTGCAATATATGTTATTTCATGTACGCTATCACTTATTAACTATTTCGTCTACATTAGTATGAATCTTGTTGAATGTGTGTTGTTATGTATTTCAATCATGGTTATCTTGCGAAATATTTTGCAGGCTAACTTATGATACGTTTATGCTCATGTGTTCCTTTCAAGCTGCATACTATTATTGGCTTCCATGGGGCTCACTTGTTTCCCTCTTATTGTGGTAGAACATCTAATGTATTTCACTTTAATATTCACAAAGTTATACACTTGTTTCACCAAAGTCATGAGTACATCATTCAATGCATTACTGTAGCCAAGGAAAACCATTACACCCACTACTTGGTAGGTAGACCATATTTTGACTGGGAATCCTACACCAAATGGTGTGAGGTCTAATTAGGACTTCATACCAGGGAGATACCCTACACCCATTGATTATTTTCAACATGTTTTGGCACTAGAATAAGGGACAGATGACAAGTTGAGCCTGTGAATTCTATTTGAACCTTTTTATTTTTCATGGCTTCATCCCATACCTTGAACCAACATTTTTTTCTAGAGTTGAAAATCTAAATGTGCCTTCTATGATAATACAAGACTTTTCCAAATTAAATTTTGATGGCAAAGGTGGAACAACCATTCTTTGGCACACTGCTCTCTTTCTTGAATTATGCACTTACCATGAAATTCTCTTTGAGGATATCGCTTGCAGGTTGATTGTCCTTACATTCGAAGCACACATTAGAGAATGGTGTTACACATTGAAAACTACTTCCATTCACTCTTTCAAACATCTTATCAAGGAGCTTCATCACGCCTTTGACAGGTATGACTATAAATCTACTGACAAGAAAATCATGCATCTTAGAAAAGCATCTGATGAATCTCTTCAATATTTTCACAATCATTTTATTCATTTCTCTTATGAATTTGATGAGTATGATATCGATTGGAATTTCATGAAAGAGAGGTTTGAATTTCTTGTTCATATTTTGACGAATCCAACAAAATATGAATCTTTAAAAAGCCTCCCAACATATATTGGTTATGGAGATCCTAAATTTTTGATGAAAGAAGCTGTTGTCTCAAGTGAATCTTCCTCTTCTCCTCATTAAACAACTCCATGTACGTGGTTTGACATTGGAGAATTTGAAAGTTCATCTATTATTCTACCACCATCTTCCATGGCTCAACCAACCAATGGTGCATGGTTGGGGGTGTGGTATTGTTGGAAACTTCAATCTCTTGATAAAATCAATTGATATTAGGTTTGTTTTGTCCATTCACATTATTAATTCCTTGGGTTTATAATATCAATGATCTCTTGTTTTTATCGATCTCTTGGGTTTATAATATTAATATCTAATTTGTATAATAATATTATAGAGTTTATAATCTTAGCGTTTATAATATTAATTTTAGAATTTAATGTTAATCCTATAGTTTATAATCCATTGGGTATAATATTAATCCTAGGGTTTATAATCCATTGGGATTATAATATTAATCCTAGGGCTTATAATATTAATCATAGTTTTCAATATTGATCCCTTGGTTTTATTAATCCTAACAGTTTATAATATTAATTCCTTTGGTTTATAATATTAATAATCTCTTCGGTTTATAATATTAATCCCATGGGTTTATAATATTAATAAACCTTTCACCCCCTGGTTCCCAGACTTCGATCCCTCCACAACAGTCATCACCAAACTTCCCATTTGGGCCAAGCTTCCAAACTTACCCCCTCATATTTGGCAATTCTCTGTCTTCCAAAGCATCGGTAACTCTCTGGGATGATTTCTAGCTACGGATCCCTCCAGGGTAGAGAAAGACCTATACACATATGGTAGAATCTCTGCAGAGATTGACTTAAGCAAAGGTTTAATAGATCAAATTCATCTCAAAGTCGGGGATTTCCTCTGGTCTCAGACCTTGGATTATGTGAACACTGCATTTTTTTGTCATCACTGTCATCAAATAGGGCATCTTCAGGACTCTTGCACCGTATTACTAGCCCAAAATAAGAAAGGACTTAAAAAAAAATCTAAAATCTGGAAACCTTCGGTTCCACCCCCAATGGATGACATTGACTCCCTCACTTCGAATGAGGATGAGATTGAAGAGGATGAGGCGACTACGTCGCAAGAGATGGAAACAAACTTGGCAGACCCTGAAGAGCCGAATGCTTCTGCGAATACTCATAAACATGCTCATGAGTCTGCCTCCTCCGACTCAGATAAGGAGAATCTTCCCTTGATCATCAACAATGTTCAAGTGGTCTCTGCCCACCCACCCAAGGATGGCTGGGTCAAAGTTATGAACAAAAAAGGAGGAAAGAAATTTTGTATTGAGGATTTTGCCCATTCTAGGTAAATTCTTGTTTATGTCTTCTACCCAGCCTGGGTAATTTCTCGTGTTTGTCTCTCATGGTTCACTTGTGTCTCTTCTGGATCCGCTATGGTCCAGTTTCCCCGTTATCTAGTTTCTCTTGCTTGTAACTTCATTTGCACCATATCCTTTTAATAGAATTAGTCTTATTCAGAAAAATAAAATAAACAAATAAAATAAAATAAAAATAAAAAAATTAATAATCCTTTGGGGGTATAATATTAATCCCATGAATTTATAATATTTATTCCTTTGGTTTATTAATCCCTTGAGTTTATAATATTAGCCTCTAATAAGTAAAATAATATACTACAATTTATAATCTTAGGGTTTATAATATTAATCCTAATGTTCAATATTAATCTCTTGGGTTTATTAATCCCTTGGATTTATAATATTAATATATGTGTGGGTTTATAATATTAATATCTTGTGTTTGTAATATTAATAATCCATTGGGTTTATAGTATTAATTTAAAGGGTTTATAATATTAATCTCTTGTGTTTTTAATATTAATAATCCATTGTGTTAATAATATTAATTTCAAGGTTTTATAATATTTATCCCTTTGGTTTATAAGATTAATACATTGGGTTGATTAATCACTTGGATTTATAGTATTAATAATCCCTTGGGTTTATAATATTAATCTTAATAGACTATAATATTAAACTTAAGGGTTTATTATATTAATCGCTTGGGTTTATTAATCACTTGGGTCTATACTATTAATCTCAATGGTTTATAATATTAATCGGTTGGATTTTTAATATTACTACCTTCTATTTATACTATTAATCCCAATATTGATCCCTTGGGCCTATTAATCTTTTGGGCATATAATATTAATAACTGCTTGGCCTTATTCATCCCTTGGGTTTTTAATATTAATCCCAAAGGTTTATAATATTAATAAATCCTTAGGTTTGACAATCCCTTGGGCTTATATCTTAACATATTAATATTAATATTGTCAAAGGAACTTAGCTCAAGTGATATGATTTATGATTTGTGTCCATAGTGGTGTGGGTTTAAGTATCCAGAAACATGTTGGCTCTTGTGAAATTTATGAAATAGTTCTATTAATGGTGGAATAGTGGCAACCAAAAAAACTTAATATTTTAATCATAAATCTTCCGGAAAATCACATAAGTTTCAAACTAATATAGTAATATTTAATATTGATATTAATATTTTTTTTTGTAAGTTATTCTAAATTCTATTAATTAGCAAAATATGTTACATTCTATGGTCTGAGCTGAGAAATTTATCATATTCCTACTCGCAAGTGTATCCAAAATATCGAAAGAAGGGGTTTCCCATGACAACGAAACCAACCCTTTAATTGTCTAGAAAATTCTGAAGCATCTATATTCGCTAAAACATTAAATAAAATTGAAAAAACTACAGATGTCAAATATGTCTAGAAGTGAACTATGGTGCAAAAAACTTCATTCCTTGCTTTCTTCCTCATGCTCATCTACATCAGGTTCCGCCAGTTCTTCCTCTATCATTGGGCACCTATAGATTCGAGCTATTTATTCTTCCTCCTCCGTGAAGATGTCAGGGACCTTGGGCGGCGCTTCATTCTCATTGAAACTGCTCCAAAAACCTTAAGATTAATGCCATAGGTTGGGAATGTACAGAGAGGGGGCCTTAACAAGCAGGCGTTCCAAATTATTGGGAGGAGGCATTAAGGAGCGGGGGATGGTGGATTTGCGGTATTTTTGCTTGACTCTAGGCCGAAGCGACATGGAGAGCTCAGCATTGGTGATGAGGGAGGTTGCAGATTGAGCAGATGGAGCTATGGAGGTGGAGGAGCAGTTAGAAGTCATGGTAGCAGTTGTGTGAAGGGGGCAGAGGAGGGTGCTTCTTCATAGTTGAAGAATCAGCCAGTTGAGTCCCTGGTCAGCCAAGTAGGAATTATGCCCTGAACACTGCCTTGGCGAGGCTTTTGATGCTGCCTCGATGCCATGGAGATGTAGGCAAAGCAGGAGGCTCGTTTGAGGTGCAGAGAGCATGCCAAGCAGGGGGAGGAGAGTTGTGACTGAGTTGCATGGGAGAGCGGGGGATGAAATGTGAGGTTGAAGGCTCTCTGGAGGATTTATGGTTGTTACCCTCCATTCGAGAACACATTTGGAATCCATCTGCTACATTAACGCCATTAACTGAAGCCTGGAGGGACGTGGCATTCGCTGCCTATCATGGCATTGCTGATCCCATGCTAGTTGTGTCATCGCACGTCGTGGGAGGTTACGCCTGTGCTCTGGAGGGCACTTCTGTCATGTCACCTGGACCCGGGAAATATTGATATTAATATTAATATTATAAACCCAAGAAATTAATATTATAATAATTATATTATATTTCAGGTAATATACAATATATATTTAATATACTATATTATTATTATTATTATTATTAATGTATTAATGTCATTGTATATGTGCTTCACATATACATATGGGCGTATATTAACCACATTAGTAAATATGTTTTTGTTAATATATAGTGTTTGGAAGTGATGGTGATGGTAGGGGGTCAAAAGATGAACAAAAAATGGAAGGGATGATGGTGATTGGGTATGGGTAATCCAAGCACAATGCAAGCTCTCCATAGGTTGTTGTCAAACACTATGACTCACATCAATTTTGTCTATGAGAAGAAGTGAAGAATATACATAATGGTTTATGTTCATTAACACATACATTTATACTTATTAAATTATAGGAATTTTTTTTTTATGTGGTTTATTGTACTAATTTGATATTAGTTATGTTTACAAACAACATTTAACTTATATATCAAAAAATCAAGATAGATAATAATATTACATACTTAAACATGTCATAGCATGAGAATCAAACCCTTACGAAGAGAAATATTGCAGTTCCCTTCACCGAATCCACACTAGCTTGACAAAAATTATAATAAGTATTATAAATATAAGTATACTCTGATGTGTCAGAAAATTCCAAATAAGACACACCTGTCTCCACCACAAGACAGCTTGACAAAAATGATAAAAAGTTATTATAAATATAAATAAACTCTGATGTGTCAGAAAATTCCAAATAAGACACACGTGTCCCCAACATACGATAGCATGACAAAAAATATAAAAATTTACTATCACTATAAGTAAAACTCTGATATGTCAAAAAATTTCAAATAAGACACACCTTACATAAGTTTTGGATGGACCATTAGAAATATTTACAATACTTAGTCATGTGATCTCTCTATTAAGTTATTATTGACGCTTCCAGTGCCTCACAGTAGCAGCATTTTAGCGTTGGTGTTGCTTTTTCTCTGACCACTGTACAAGATAGTGAATTGAGCTTTTAATACTTTGTTCTGACCACTATGCAAGTTCTCTAATATCCATTGATACTTTGTCTTCTAGTGTCCGTCCAATGCAGAAATTGTTGTATGAATTATTGATTCATGATGTCATCGTGCCGTATATTTAATTGATTTTACAAAGAGGTATACATTTGAAGATTCATTACACAATATATATATGATTGGCACTTTGAAAATTCACGAAATATTAGATATTCTGCCTCCTTTCTTCATTGAAATGTAATCTTGCAAAATAAGCTTGGGTTCTGCCCCAGGCGCTTGTAGCGCCTATAGCATGCATGTATTACTTAGATGATCCATTCATATTTTCAGATCCCTTTCATGTTTATCAGGGCTTCTTTGTTGGTTATTATACCTCGTGTACTCAGATATTATTGTTTAAGTCATTGATGTTGTCCAAGGCGCAGTATGTATGTGGGATCCATTATATTTTATTCTGGCCCATTTTATGCTAGCATATCATGTACTTTATAGCTCGGTCTCATTTTAATGGGCGCCCCATTATTATTTGTACTTTGTCATCTTGGTGGGCATGGGTATGCCTCCCCCCTCACTGAGAATAGTTACCCAAAAATTAAAGGAGACTTATCTCATTTGTAGGTCCCTCCCCCTTAGGTTATTGTCCTCTCTCACTTCACTTTGTCTATGAATATCTCTCTCTATGACTCTCCTTTGGTGTCTAGTGATTATGTTCTTACAACATTCTTCGGTCATACGATTAGCTCCTAAAGCTCGCACATTGGGGGGCAATATGTTACACCAATTTTTGGTAATCTAACCATTTACAATTAGATGGATTGAAATACACCATGTAAGACAAATGTTACCATAGTAAAATTGATTTCACTATAAAAAATAATTTAATAAACCATAGTTTATTAAGTTATTTCTGGTCCAAACAGGAAACCCCCTGAGGAATAATTGATTAAATCCTTATTCATTTGATTTTCCTCTAGGAATAATTAATTAAACCATTGTTTAAATAATATTCCTGGTCATATTTAACCCAATTAATGAGAAATAATTAGATAGATCATTATTTGTATTATTATTCTCTACGAATAATTAATTAAATCATCGTTTAATTAATATCCCTTGTTAAATTTGACTAAATCATTTAGGAACAATAAAATAAATAATTATTTGTGAAATTATTCCTTAACCCCATCCTTGAAATGATAAATAAATCATTTATTTGTTTATTATTTCTAAATAAAGGAATTTATCCAATTTAAATTTATTTTCCCTCCAACAAAATATAATAAAATATTCCAAGCAGTTAGATCTAGATCTTGGTTAATAATATTTTACTATGCACCATTATCAAGGATAACTCAATATTTTGTTATAAATAGGAGGGTTTTCCATTCATTATTTACCTTTGATCCTTTTATCATGGTTGGACTTTGATTCTCTTATCATTGCCATACTTTGATCACTTTTATTATATTTTTCCTTATTGAGCTCCCATTGAGTTCAACACGTCTTGGGTTTTCTACACCATTGAGAGAGAAAAACTTTGGATTTGAAGCATTGAGGACAACCAAGAACCCATCGCATTGAGAGGGACTGGTAACATCATACTTTGTTCCCTTCACTTTCACTTATCACTGTGAAGGGAACAAAGTATGATATTTGTTGGCCCACATGAAGGAACAAATATCATACTTTTCTCCCTTCACTGGTCCATTGGATATTTGGATAAACTCTTATTTCATTTTACTATTTAGTTGCTTTCAATGCAAATATATGGGTTTGTGTTGCATTTATTTCGACTATCTATTACAGATCTAAAGAAGTTAGACAACCATATTTGTTGTTAGGGTTGTTTTTCATTTGCAGCTAAACTGATCTATTTTTGTACACTTGCATTAAGAATTCATTCTAACAAGAACCATTAGAAATATGCAACCCAGTGTGTGAAAATGGGAAGAGGAATGTTTCTCATAGTCCAACAAAAGAACAAAGCCATAAATTCAAAGGAGATCCAATCATTGTAAAAGTGGTCATAGAAGTATGAAGAAAGAGGAAGCAGAGGAAGAAGAAGGATGAATTAAAGAAGAAGGAATAACAAGAATATAAGGAACGAGAGTAAAGAAAACAAGAAGAAGAAAGTTGGATAAAAGAATAAGAAGAAGCATCACTAAAGCAAGCCGAAGAAGAGGAACACAACTCTCTACTTGAAGAAGAGAGAAATCAGTTGCAGGATAAGGAACTTACCCAAGAAATTGAAGATCTGATAGCCATCCAAGATATGGAGCTAGAATTAGAGTAACAAAACCAATATGTTTATCTCATGCCATGCACACAACATATGACCACTCACTCTCCTCCTCGTACATTTGGTAAAGCTCTAAATGAGGAATGGGAATTTCTCCTCTTGATGAAGGTTGGGTCATGGATATATATAGGTTGACCTATGATGAGATACATAAGAATATTACACATGTAAGGAAGAAAAACTTCATGGATGATCTCACACATATTGATTTTATCAAAGATAAGGTGATCGTGATGGACACTAGCTAGAATACAAAAGCCATTTATGCAACCAAATTGGCCTTCACAAGAGCCTCCAAGTCAAATACCGAATACTTGATTGCCAAGAACATAAATATAGCAAAGGAATTAGAGGCTACAAGGAAACAAATTGAACACATCTAGGCAGAGGTCCATAAAAAATTTCCCAAGAAATTGAAGATCTGATAGAAATCCAAGATATGGAGATAGAATCTGAGTAAAAAAACTAGTATGTTTATCTCATGCCAGGCACACAACAGATGACCAACCACTCTCCTCCTCGTACAATTGGTAAAGCTCAAAGCGAGGAAGGGGAAATTTCTCCTCTTGATGAAGATTGTTTCATGGATATATACAAGTTAAAATATGATGAGATAGAGAAGAATATTACATAGGTAAGAAAGAAACACTTCATGGATTATCTCACACACATTGTTTTTATGAAAGAAAGGTGATCGTGATGGACATAAGAGAGAATCTAGAAGCCATTTCTGCAACCAACTTGGCCTTCATAAGAGCCTCCAACTCAAATACCGAATACTTCATTTCCAAGAACAGACATATGGAAAATAACTTAGAGGGTACAAGGCAACAAATTGAACAGATCCACGCAGAGGTCCATAAATCATCTCCCGCACAGGTTTATCTAGAAGAACCCAAGGCAACCGTACTTGGTGAAGTATCTCCATTGGGAGAAACCATGAGGAACCTCTATGAAGAGCTTATCATCATGCACAAAAAAATTATCCACTTGCACGAAATGCAGCACCAAATGAAAAGAAAATGCTAAAGCTCTCAAGGTCGTTCATACATCCATCGCTAATGTGAATGAGTGGGGAATGCAGTACAGAGGTGCACCTCCTGAGTTGGTGAAGAAGACAAGGTAACATGATGATTTGGAGAAAGCGGAGGTTCATATGCTTATCCAAAGCAACAAACATCTCAGCTCATTCATCGCCATCATTCAAGCCTCTTATGCAAGGTTATATAACAATGTGGATTTTATGGTGAAGTCACACAGGATCCCTTAGGTTGACTCACTCACTGCATACAAATGGAGGAACAAGATCATACATTAGTTTGATGAATACTTGGACCAACTAAGGAAGATAGCTACCAAGGAAGATATAGAGGTTAAAATGCATGATATGAAGAATTATATTTGGTGCCTTGTCAAGATCAATACCATGTTTCTCATTTTGAAGAAGGAAACTTAGACTAGCCTCATCACTGTGTACCCAGATGCAATGGAGGGTATAGTCCACTTCCATCCCGATCCCATCAAAAAATTTTGTTAAATCATCACATAGTATAAAGGTTGGCATCATTATGTAGCCGAAAAACTACAATTTTAAGTGGTTGAGCTAGAGTTTCCCCAAACTAAAGCATGGCATTCCGTTTGTCTTATTAGTATTGTCTAGTTGAATCTATGCAATTTTGTCTTATATGGGTATATGTAATATTGTATTTAAAATATTTTTATAAGTGGAAGTCCAAGTGTCAATGTTGGAATATGAAGATTCATTGTGTAAAAGTAGTCAAAAGTTCATGAGGGAAGTAAAAGAGTCACAAAGGGAGATGGATAGTCATCTCATTTTGTATAAATATACCCACATAATTCATGTAAAGGGTTTTTGGCTTAGGATCAAAAGTTAGGAAGTTTTCTTGAGAGCCTTCACTTCTCCTTTAGCATAGAGAGGGTATATTTCTTTCGAGGAGCAGGCATGAGATTCATGTTCCACTATTGGTAATAATGGTATGTCAATTGTATATGTATGCTTGGGTAATTTACTTTAATAAAATATTAGAGCTGACACATGTTCATGCATATGTTGTGAATGTATTAGGATTATTTTTATTATGTTTACAATATATGTTATTAAATTTACGCTATCATTTATGAACCATTTCGTCTGCATTAGTATGAATATTATTGAATGTGTGTTGTTATGTATTTCAATCACGGTCATCTTGTGAACTATTTTTCATGATAACTTATGATACTTTTATCCTTGTGTGTTACTTTCAAGATGTGTACTATTACTAGATTCTAAGGGGCTCACTTATTTCCCTCTTTTTCTGGTATAACCTCTAATGCATTACACTTGACTCTTCACATAATTATACACTTGTTTCACCAAAATCATGAGTACATCATTCTATGTGTTACTATAGCAAAGGAAAACCATTACAACCACTACTCGATGGTAGGACCATATTATGACTTGGAATCCTACACAAAATGGTGTGAGGTATAATTGGTACTTCATACCAGGGAGATCCTCTGTGCTTGTTGATGAATTCCAGCACTGTCAGCACGTTTTGGCACTAGAAAGAGGGACATATGACAGGTTGAGCCTCTAAACTTTTTTTGAACCTTGCTATTTGTCATGGATTCTTCCCATATCTTGAACCCAACATGTTTTTCTAGATTTTCAAATATGAAAGCGCCTTCGGGGATAATTCAAGACTTGTCCAATTTAAATTTTGATGGCGAGGGTGGAACAACCATTCATGAGAACACCACTCGCTTTCTTTAATTTTTCACTTATCATGATATTCTCTATGAGGACATTGCTTGTAGTTTTCTCATCTGTACATTATACACATGCATTAAATAATGGCATTACACATTCCCAATCGCTTCCATTCACTCTTTGGAACATGTTATCAAGGAGCTTCATCACACCTTTGACAGGTATGACAATAAATCTATTTATAAGGAAATCATGCATCTTAGACAAGAACCTAATGAGTCTCTTCAAGATTTTCACGATTGTTTTATTCATTTATTTTATGAGTTTTTTTAGGATGATATTGATTGGAATTTCATAAATATAAGTTTGAATTTCTTGTTCATGTTTTGATGAATATAGAAGAATATGAATATTTCAAAAGCCTCCGAACATATATTAGTTATGGAGATCATAAATCTGCAACGAAATAAGTTGTTGTCTCAAGTGACTCTTCATATTCTCCTAATCAACCATTTCCATGTATGTAGGTTGACGTTGGAGAATTTGAAATTTCATCTCTTAATCTATCACCATCTTCCATCACTCAACCAACCAATGGTGCATGGTTGGGGGTGTGGCACTATTGGCAACTTCAATCTCTTCATGACCTCAATTGGTATTAGGTTCATTTAGTCCGTTCACATTATTAATCCCTTGGGTTTATAATATTAATAAGCCCTTGTGTTTATCAATCTATTGGGTTTATAATATTAATATCTAATGTGTATAATATTATATTACAATTTATAATATTAGGGTTTATAATATTAATATTAGAGTTTAATATTAATCCTAGAGTTTATAATTCATTGGGATTATAATATTAATCCTAGGGTTTAGAATTCATTGGGCTTATAATATTAATCCTAGGGTTTAATATTAATCCCTTAGGTTTATAATCCCTTTTGTTTATAATATTAGCCTTTGGGTTTATATTCCTAGATCTTAATATTAATCCTAGAGTTTATAATATCAATCATAGTCCCTTGGGTTCCCCAATCGAGGTGCCAGGTGTACAGTGCAAGGAGTGAGGTGACAAGAGACCATGTGGGCCACACGATAATAATACCATGATGATACACGGTGAGGGATGTGGGTGGTACCACCCATGTCGTATAATGGCGGCAATAAATATGGATGGCAGACAACTCATGCTATCAGACAAGTCTTGGGGCAAGTGTCGACGTGGGAGGAAGAAAATACATGTTAAGGTTGGCAAGATATTTCCTCCATGGATGTCTGTTGAGTAGGTAGTAGAGAAAAAGGTTGGCGAGAAGGCGAAGGATTTGGAAGTAGTTGTGTGTCACCTCCCAGGGTATTTTCTTAGTCGCATTATTAGTATGTCTGTTGCTACGGTAAAATAAGGCCTTTGTTCATTGGGTTTATTTATGTTATCTGTGTTTGGAATGGAATAAATTCACCCTAGTTTTAATATGACGTCTCTTTCTTGGGTTGGTATATTAAATTCTTCATGGGTTGTTAAGCCTTGAAAGTCTGGAAGCTATGGGTACTGGGTTTTAAGTTTGCATGGTAATTTTGTCTTCGTCTGTCTCCATGGTTTCTAGTTCTCTTGCATATTCTGTTTGGTTGATGTTCATCGTGATAATCCCAAAATATTGGGCATGAAGTATGCAGTAGAGGTGGTACGAGAAAGTGTAGTGGAAATTCTTGACTTGTATTATCTATTAAATTACTTGAATGACCCTGCATGTCTCTTAATTGGCTTTGCAAGTCATCATATCAGAGTCATTTATCATTTCATGGACTCTTCTTGTCAATTTATCATCTCTGTATATCCAACTTATAATCCCAACAGTCTTATCAAGAGTCATCTCTCTCACTTTCACCGTATAGACATAAATTTTTGGAATTTTACTGGTTATGGCCATAGTAATGTAAGCCAACCTCTTTGCCCTGTTTGCAATCTCCATAGATAGGCTCGGAAACTTAATGAAATTTCTTGCATGGAATATAATGATACTTTGTGGGGTAGAGTTATGTTTGGAAACTTGCATGGTAAGATAGACTTCGAGTTATTTTTTTTGGGGCATATTTCTATTACCATGCACAGGGAGGGTTTATTTTCTGGTTGCATTTTTTAAGCTTGTCAATTTTTATGCTTGGGTGGCATGTGTGGAGGGCATCAGGCGTTATTTTGGGGTCATGGTCCGGTCTCTGTCCGGGTGTTTGTGGTGTATGGAAACATTTTTTTTGTGCAAGGTTCACTCCTTCATGTGAAGAATATAATTCCTTTGTGGAAAATAGAGGTGCCTTTATGTGGCCCTGTTCTAGGAACTAAAAGAAATGAGTGTTGTATAATGCTCTCAGGTCAGCCCAATGAGTTTTCTCGACCTAAGCTGCCATGACCTGCAAATCTTATAATTCTTAGGGATAAAGGAAGGGGGACATATAACTCTCAACAAACCATTAAAATTGAGGTGATCACCCTCAATAAGCAGGATATTATAATTTGTTTTTGCACTAAATTCAATATTGAAATTATGTTGCCTTCTAGAGGTATTCTTAGTACCTCTACAAGTTTTATTACACCCCCGGAGTGGCCCAGAAAGATAATTCAGTTGCTGGCCAAACATTACCAAGACAAAATGGTGAAAGGGAAACCCACGAAAAAAGAAGCTAAGGATAAAGGAAAGTCAAAAGCGGGCCTAAGCAGGAGGGGAAGAAATTCAGGGAAGGAAATAATCGAGAATTTTTTCCAGGCCTATGGGGTAGGTACACCTAGTCATGTGAAACCTCTGATTTTAGTTTTGGAATGAGATCAGAAAACAAAAGAGGAAGAAGACGTCTTTGAGGAAGAGATGGAACTGTTGACAGACCCGAGGAATACCTGGGGAAATCTGTCTTTATTTAAACAGTCCATCCATATATACTAGACAATGAAATGCATATTGGCCAAGGCCATTGTTAATGTTCAAGAAATAGGTGGTGATCCAAAAGCAACCTCTATTCTAGTTGAAATTCGTAGGGACATCCAGGAAATCCATCTTCTGCAACACCACCACAATGTTCGCCTTGGCCAAATGGAACGTCAGCTGTAGAGTATGAACCAAGTCGAAATACCCGCATCAAGTGTTAAGGACCCAACGCCTTCACATCATCATATGACTAAGTTTTATTTCTCTTTGGGTTTTTTTAGATGCAAATTACTAATATCCTTTACTTTCTGGTTAATTCTTTGGATGTAGTAGATAATAGACCTATTAAGGTAGATAAGGACAGATTTAAACTGTATCAATTTTGGTTGGCCTTTAACTCTTTGAGATGGCCAACAAACCTGGTTTCCTATGGGCAAGTTGAGGCAATCCAATATATATTATGATTGCAACATGTTTTTTTTTATCTAATGGAAGAATAGAGAGGCACTACCAAACTTACAAAAAATATATATTAATCGCTTGGGTTTATTAATCCTAAGAGTTTATAATATTAATCCCTTTGGTTTATAACATTAATAATCTCTTCAGTTTATAATATTAATCCCATGTGTTTATAATATTAATAATATTTTGGATTTATAATATTAATCCCATGAGTTTATAATATTTATTCCTTGGGTTTATTAATCCCTTTAGTTTATAATGATGATGATGATGGTGGTGGTTAATGTCCACTGGGAAAAATCTTTGGTCTATCGGACCTAAAGAAAAGAGTTATTTATTTTGATTTAAGATTTTATTCCTATGCTCAAAAATCTTGGAGAGAAGCCTCCCAAGCTCACTATAATTTTGACATCTTAAAAGGCTAGGAAGGTCAGTATTGTAACAAATATTATGAAATTGAGCTCTAATGTGGTTGTACGTGAGACACACTAAAATAAATGATTTCATCCTTGATGTTCATATTCTCACGGAGATGTGGATCCTTTCCATCCATGGTATTTTAGGAAATTTCTGTGACTTTGTTTCACTATGGTTGAGCTCATGAGGATTCGTTCTAATCTTGGCTATATTAATTTTCTTCTTTGAGCTAGTTAAAACGAGAGAGATACTTTTGATCTTCTAAGGTGGGGTTGATGACCTCCTTATAATACCTTAATTTTCTTTTAGCTGCTAGATCTTTCTCACACCACATTTTTTCTTTGAACTTATAAGTAACAATTTTTTTAATGTTATTGATGTTTTGTAATGCAACATTATCGTCGATCTCCCAATGGTTTAACCAAGCCCTGGTGTCTTTATACCAACCTTGTTTAAGCCTTAGATGGTTTTGGCTGAAATTTAAAGCTAGCTTAGGAAGTCTATGGTCTCCTATGCTATTGAGCTTGTGCTTGTACAACAAAAGCCTAGTCATAGCTAGGCTCTTGATATGGGAAAGACAAGTATTAATCTCTAACAAGTATAATAATATATTACAATTTATAATCTTAGGGTTTATAATATCTTCTACTTCTATAAATCCTAAGGTTTAATATTAATCCCGTGGGTTTATAATCCCTTGTGTTTATAATATTAATCTTAGGGTTTATAATAATAATCCTAGTATTCAATATTAATCTCTTGCATTTATTAATCCCGTGGGTTTATTATTCCCTTGGATTTATAATATTAATATATGTTTGGATTTATAATATTAACCTTTTATGTTTGTAATATTAATAATCCATTAGGTTTATATTATTAATATTAATTTCAACGGTTTGTATTATTAATCTCTTGTGTTTATAATAGCAATAATCCATTGGGTTTATAATATTAATTTCAAGGGTTTATAATATTAATCCCTTTGGTCTGTAATATTAATACCTTGGGTTTATAATATTAATAATCTCTTGGGCCTATAATATTAATCTTAAGGGTTTACAATATTGATCCCTTGGGTCTATAATGTTAATCCCAATGGTTTATAACATTAATCCTTTGGATTTTTAATATATAGTGCCCTATATTTATACTATTAATCCCTTGAGTTTTTAATATTGATCCCTTGCGCATATAATATTAATAATTCCTTGGACTTATTCATCCCTTGGGTTTTTAATATTAATCCCAAGGGTTTATAATATTAACAATTCCTTGGGTTTGTTAATTCCTTGGGCTTATATCTCAATATATTAATATTAATACATTAATATTAATATTGTCAAAGATACTTAGCTCAAATGGTATGGTTCACAATTAGTGTCCCAAGTGGTGTGGGTTCAAGTGTCCAAGGACATGTTGGCCCATGTGACATTTATGAAATATTTTTATTAATGGTGATAATATTATAATAATTATAGTATATAATAATATTATATTTCAGTTTAATATACCATATATATTTAATATTATTAATATATTATAATATTAGTATAATAATCATAGTATATAATTATATTAGATATATTTCAGCTCATACACATATAACCACATTAGTAATTGTGGTTGTGCTAGTATACAATGTTTTCATAATATATATAAAGAGGTGATAGTGATGGTCATGGTAGGGGAGAAAATGCCCATAACCACATTAATAAATGTGGTTGTGCTAGTATATAGTGTGTTTTCATAATATATATAAGGAGGTAATAGTGATGGTGATGGTAGGGGGGAAAAGATGGACAAAAAATGGAAGGAATAGTGGTAGTCTATAGTGTTTTCATAATATATATAAAGAGGTGATGGTGATGATGATGGTAGGGGAGAAAATGCCCATAACAACATTAGTAAATTTGATTATGCTAGTATATAGTGTTTTCATAATATATATATAAGGAGGTGATAGTGATGGTGATGGTAGGGGGACAAGATAGACAAAAAAAATGGAAAGGATGGTAGTGATTGTGTATGGTTGTATAACCACATCAGTGAATGTGGCTGTGCTTGTATATAATGTTTTCATAATATATATAAAGATGTGATAGTGACGATGATACTAAGGAGAAAAGATAGAAAAAAAAATGGAAAGAATGATGGTGATTGTGTATGGGTAATCCAAACACAATGCAAGTTTTCAAACACTGTGACTCACATCAATTTGGTTTATGGAAAAAATGAAAAAATATATATAATGTTTTAAGCTCATTGACATATACATTCATACTTTTATAGAATGTATTTTTTAATATGGTTTATTGTATCACTTTGATACTAGTTAGATTTACAAACGACATCTAACTTATATCTCGAGAAATCAAAGTAAATAATAACATTATATACTTAAACAGGCATAGCATGAGAATCACACCCTCTTGAGGAGGAAGATCGCAAACCGTTCCTATCAGAGGATGTACACTAGCTTGACAAAAGTTATAAGATCTTATTATAAATACAAGTAAACTGTGATCTGTCAGAAAATTCCAAATAAGACACACCTGTCTCCACCACATGACAGCTTAGTGAACTCTGATATGTCTAAAAATTCCAAATAAGACACACATGTCCCCAGCACACGACAGCTTGATAAAAATTATAAAAAGTTACTATGAATACAAGTAAAACTCTGATATGTCAGAAAATTCCAAATAAGACACTTTACATAAGTTTTTGAAGGACCATTAAACATATTTTGTCTTACATAAGCTTTTGATGTACCATTAAATATATTTACAGTACTTAGTCATGTGATCTCTCTGTTAAGTTATTATCGATGCTTCCAGTACCTCACGGTAGCGGCATTTAGTTTTTTTGTCGCTTTTGCTCGTTTTTGCTCTGACCATTAAGTTATTATCGATGCTTCCAATACCTCACGGTAGCAGCATTTAGTTTTTTTGTTGCTTTTGCTCGTTTTTGCTCTGACCACTGCATCATATGAATTATATTCTCTAATACCCACAACATGTACATGAATTGATACTTTGTATTTTAGTGTCAGTCCATTGCAGAAATTGCTGTATGAATTATTGATTCAGGATGTCGTGATGCCGTATCTTTAATTGATTGTACAAAGAGGTATGCATACGAAGATTCGCTACACAAAATTCGATATATATATATATGTGTGAGAGAGAGAGATTGGCACTTTGAAAATTCACGACAGATTAGATATGCCGCCTCCATTCTTCATTGAATTATAAACCTGCAACATAAGCTTTCATGATTTTAAGCGACAAGAATCTTAATACAAAGGAGATCACCTTAATCCGTAGGTCCCGGGCTAGAAGAAACATATAGCTTGTTCAAATATACGGAGATAGAGAATGTACATTTTGCAGTTAAATTCATAACTTATATTATAAATAAAAATAAAAAGATCTTATAATTTTTATATTAAGTATTTATTTTATTTTATTTTTAAATTTTAATTTAGCTTTATAATTTGTAATGAAGTTTTAATTTTTTTTATTTTAAAATATGTATTTGATTTTGAATTTTTTTTTTAAAATATTTTAAAATATATATTTGGTTTACAACTATACATTGAGAGTATTGAGTAGCTAAATTTAAATGTATCAAAATTATCTTTTCAAAGAGAATACAATAGACTCTAATTAAAGGTAAGTCTTTAGGGTAAAAACTTTCTAGTTAAAAACTAGTTAAAAAACAAATTTTACAATATATGTTGGTTACTTGAGAATATATATATATATATATATATATATATATATATATATATATATATATATATATATATGAACTTTTTAGTGATAAAAGTTTGCATTTATATAGGTTTTAATATATGTCATCCACCAAAAAATTACCATGTTTATACAAAAAAATAGGGTAAGCTATTTAACTTGAAGCCTCATTCATACATGAAATAAAACTGCTAATATATCCATTTTCCTATCATAAAAGATCCAAAAACGGATACCCAAAAATAGAATAAAGACTATTAGCCAAATATTAATAGGCTTGAGCCCCTATTGTACATAGAAGACAAAATACATGAACTCCTGATAACTCCAATTGTCCATCCCTTAGGAAAGAGCCATTGGAAAATAATTGGAACTATATCATACTCATGGATACACTACGCCATTCTTTTGATAAAGAGTCTACTTCAACATTCGATTCTCTTTATATATGGGAGATGGAGAACCTTTGAAAAGAAGAAATCAGATACTTGATCCTACTCATCTAGTGAGAGAGAGAAGGAACTTGTTGGGAAGATCGTTGATTTTCCCAGTCAATGATCACCCTAGAATCACCAAACACATCAATATTTTCAATATCCACCCACTTGGCACAATAGAAGATACCCCAAAAAGCAAGTAACTATGCGCTAGTATTAGAACCATTGTTGTTGCACCATTTAAACTTATAGAAATCACCATGTCTCATGAAAATCAATATCTCACTACTATATCTCCTTGAAGATGATGGCCTGTCAAAAAAACTACACAAGAACGTATTTCATATGTCCATGATAATAATGCACCTTCATGGATTCTTATTGATCAGATGGCCCTTCTCTAAAAAGAAAAGTGTGATCTTAATGCATGCGACTTTCACAACGTGCACCTTTTGGTAAAAAATCATCACATTTCTCTCTCTCCAAATGCCCAAAATTATATACAATCATAGATATATATATATATGCCTTGTATGCGACAAGCCACTTTGATAGGAAGGTGCCTGGTGAGCCCTGGTTTTGCACCAAGAGTGCTACAACCCCAGAGGCTAATAAAATTTAATTTATCAACCCGGGTTTCGTACAAACTTGGAGGTGACGGTGCTATATGCACGATAGATGAGTTCTACTAATGCCATCCTCTTCTTAGTTCTGCAATGAGGTGTAAATACTAGGGTTACTTCTAAGAAAGGAAGTCTTTCACATTTCTGAGTAAAATCTAAGAGTGGAAATAGATCATGACCATTACTCTATCAACTGGAAAAGAAACTACTCTAGATCATAACGATTCATCTAGCTATCTACAAGAAAGAGAAATCTACACTTAAACTAATGCAAGAAAGAAAATTAAACTAAGTGGCATTTATAATTTAAATTGATGAATTGAAATTGAAAAAATGGAAACTAATCTAGGCACACATTTTGAACGAAATTACTGATTGAGTTCTATTTATTTTATGCTTAACTATTGTGCTTTACAATGTATCTGTCAATGAGTTAATTACACTTTAAAATGACTATGTTTTGCAGCAAGAGAAGGAGGTGCAGAGGTGACCTAAGAGGGTCCCTGACTCAAGGTTTTAGAGGTGAAGGTGTGTTGGGGATTGGATCATTTTGGATGATGTGTGTAATATTCCTTTTTTGGGAATTTCTACAATATGGTTCATGAGGACGCCGTATAAGGAAGCTAATGCAGAAAGAAGAAAAAAGGGAACTTGGATCCCCTTGTTAACTCATTAAACACTTCTCTTCCAAAAGTTGAGCCCAAATAAATGACCCTAGAGAGGTTATTCAGATCTCCCCAAACTAGGTCCCTTAGGAAACTACTCAAATAGAGAGCCTACATCAGTATATGAACACAATCATGAAACTCTGCAAATCTGAATATGACATAAGATGAGATATAATACAACCATCATGTTTATTAATATATCAGCAACAATATATAGGAATATATTGAGGTACAAGCCACTCAAACTATCGAAACCAATCTCCAATGATCAAACTATGAAATACAAGAGATGCAACAACTGCACAAAATGCCGGGAAGTAGTGACTGCGCCGTCTCTAGGAGAGTAGTTGCTGTTGTAGATGTCAATACATGAAATATGGCTGATGCATACAAATAAATGCCCAAGAATAGAAGAATGGGATCTAATACAATATTTCTAGCCAATCGATGAGAGATTGCTAGAAATGCCAGAGAAAGTACAAATGTGACAAATAACATGTCACTACAATTGAACCAAAATGATAATGAGGCTATGGAAGATCTTAAATACTCATGCTCTCCTCTGATAATGTTCTCAAGCAAAAGGGTTGATCCCTTTTACTCAAAAACACTCCTCCTGATAAGCTCGAATGGCCCTCCCAGCAACAACCTACATAAATAACGTAGTTCCAACCCTAGACTGCACTATGAGAGATGGTGAATGATTGTAATAGTGCCAAAGATCTTAAATAATGCTCAGGAGTCTCCTCTGCTGCTCCTCCAAAGAATATGCAAGACCTCCACCGAAGAACAAGCCAAGAATGACTTTGAGATTTCCTCTATTGTTGCTCCCAGCAGAACAGTGTTTTCTTCCCAATAGAATAACGTCGTAGCTGAAGGGGTAAGCTTGGCCAAATTCCAGAATGAGGAAATGTAGCTCAAACCTTCTCCTTCCTTGAGGATGAGGTAGGGATTCCCGACTGGGAACACCCTTGTGCTCAAGAACAATACAACCATGCTAAACAACCTGGGTATACAAGTCTAGGCATACCATACGAAAATGATGAACCAATGCATAATGAAAATGGACTGCCATCTCCTCCTTATAAAGAAAATGAACTCCCCTCACCATGGGTCCCATTCACACTTTCCACCTAGCTCATGCAAGTGGAGCCTCCTCTAAAATTGCGCTGCCTTGTCATGGAGATTCTTTTTCTTGCACAACGTTGTTGACTTAGTCAAAGATGACTAAATCAAAGTGATCCTGATCATGTTCACACCCTTAGGTGATTAATTTAGCTTCTTATTCACCCTCCTTCCACACAAGGAGTGTTATTTCTCCATCTAAGGGGGTTAAGGGGTCTCCTTACCCATTTTATTTAATAAAATGAAAATATGCAAACTATAATGTTCATTTTAGCTTGAGGCTAAAATCTGGGAACATTACAGTCCTCCCCTCCCACATGTTGCTTGTCCTCAAGAAACTACATAGAGAGAACACAATTCCTCCCCCTTTTCTTCTGTGGCCTCCTCATCTACAATCTCCATCACTGCTCAACATATCCTGCAAAAAATCTGTCCTCCAATGCTCCCTCCCAAGTATGCAAACCGAAATGGTACACATCATGGAAAGATAGAAGGTGTAGGTGGAAACATTCTTTCTATGATATGGCCTCCTCAAGGTAGGAGTGATGGAAAGTATGGGAAGTCTTATTCCCAATGAGTGACTCCTTCACCCATGTAATCATCCAAATGAAATAGGCCATCCTAGGTAGCTCATCAAAGCAGTCCTCAACCTCGGATCTATGCAACATGTTGGGGCTGAATGGAGAGTTTAGATTTTTCCATCCAAGTAGTTTCTCCCTCCATTTATGATAAGTATGAGGGGGTTGCTGATATTGGGCTGAAATTTCATGGCCTCCACAATTGGCCCAAGCCTCCCCACAAAATGAATCAACCATGTAGTGCCTCTTCCAACAACGCACTTTCTCCCAATAGCTCCTCCTACATGAAGAGAGAAGTAGTGACATGGAAATCATGGCGTGCCCATTGTTTCTCCTGAAACATACAACATGTGAAAAGGCGAGAATCATACTCCCAATGGGCATCTTCAACTCCAAGCCCACTCTCCAATCAAAGCCTCCCATGAGTATACAAACATCAGCAACATATGGGAGCAAAATACAATGAAAACAAACTGCCACATGGCAACCGAAGAGTGAATCATAGTTCCACATAAGGAACCAGCGCAGTGAATTCCATGCCTACCTCAAAACAATAGATAACAAGTGCTTTACTAGCCACTTGTTTTCTGCCACAAACATCTCATAAGGTGAAAACATGAAAGTACAAGTTGGTGCCAATGGTGCACACCAAGAAGTATGTGGCTTCCCCCACAAACCACCATTAATGTAGCCAAAATCAATGCTACAAGTAGCTGCAAGTACATTATACAAAATGAAAGAAGGGATGATCCTTCTTGATACAATATGCTGCTCATGTAAAGTAAAGGAGTACAAAACATAATGTGAAATTATACCTTCTTTACCATGTACTTGAGACCTTGAGCTGAAATGGCTCAAGTGAAAAAGCTCCCTTACTCCCAATGAGAAGGAAGGTGGCTGTGACATCCTCTCTATTACCATTCGAGCTATGCATCTCTCCATATGCTGATATATGTTCTGCTGGATGCCCTCCCAAGTGAACTCCTCTAACAAAACAAGATATGCATCAAGGTGCATAGCTAGGAAGTCCTCATGTGCTGCATGTAATAGTTTCTTCTTGAGACTAGATGCCCTAGTCAAGAAGATTATGTCATAGCAATAGATGACCATATCATCCACTCTGTATCTGTCATATTTCTTTGGGTCATCAAGAACCATGCTTGCACCAAGATCCTTGGAGTACTCTACCAAAAGCTGCGACCTCCAATACGGATCGATCCTCCCCATAAACAGTGCTGGTAATCTAGCATGTGAAGCTCCCCTCACACTGCTGCCTGCTACGTTGACATCCCCCATGTCAAATTCATCCTCCAAAATATTGCCATGCCCATCATGCAACTGTTCATGCTCAAATAGTGATGGTGTCCTTTGGAAGTTGGCCTCCCATGAGAAGTTGTCATCCACCGAGAATCTCCCAAGCTAGGTCAAGGTAAGCATGAGTGGCCTACATCCACTTCTATGTATGAAGGAGTCCTCCCTCAAATGAAGTATCCTCTTCCTCTCCAAATCTGTGGAGCATTCATCCTGCATCATGAAGGTGCCATCCTCCATCCCTGCAGCAAACGTTTTCAGTGCAGTATAACTGATGAGAGTGGGTGATACTGAAAATGAGAGAGTCTCTCCCTCCTCCTTCGGTTTTTCCCAAACTCTCTGCACTGTGTTGGAATCCTCCAATGTATTCACCTCTCTGGAATCCAAGAGTGGTGAATCAAGTGACAAGACGCCCCTCATCATCTCTAGATCAGGTGGCCTTCCAGGTGGAATGCCTCCATATAGTGAGACATCAAGTTCAGAAGTGGACTGCATGTATGAGTGGACTGATTTGTCCCTCTCTTCACTACGCTATACAGTCTCCTTATTTTGTGAAAAAAAATTATGACATAGATAAGGGTGTATCATCCCTCGATGTTAATCCTTCTCTTCCTCCTCTATCTCACAATCCCCAAAAACTGTTACATATGGCTCTGGAATTGTGCCTTGGTTTCCACACGTTGTAACATTTGGAACTCCTTGCAAAGATACAAGGGCTCCTCTAATAGAAGAAATGGCTTCCATTTCACTTCCATGTGGTGATTGATCTCCTCCCAATGGGACAACACTGTTAGATCTCTTATGCTCATCCTCCCTATCAATAAGTGAGATTACCTCATCATCAAGGAGTGACCCTAGATCTTGGTCATTTCCTGAAGGAAGTACCTCCATTACTTCACAAATGGAAGAGGGCCCTTCACACAATAGGGTCTTTCCTTTAGCAAGTCATCATACATGTTTTCATCCCCTTCAAAAATATGGAATAGAGTTTGTTTCATGGTTCCCTCTAATGCATGCAATTTGTTTGAAGTTTTGATACATGATGTTTCACATTGATTTTCATCAAGTTTCCTCACTAATATTTTAGTGAATCCATCATATGATTCTACATTTGCATGAATATATGAAATAGAATTTTCAAACCAACAATCATGAGCCATACCTTTGAGTTGCAGCGCTGCTAATCCAATGGCCTCATCTTCTTCTTCCATTCTTCCTGCAGTGCAAGTGGGAAATGAACTGCGCTGTGGATTTGCATGTGTGGCTGAATGCTCACACCCAACGTGGTCAAAACTAGGGCTTGCTTCATCCCGAAACCCTCTCAGAAAATATTTCCAGTTTTCCCTTTCTATCTCCTCAAGTTCTTCAATGATACCTTCCATGGTGTGGAAAAGAAGAAGGGAGACCTCCTCTTCCTTCATTCCTCTTTTATTTTTTCCTTTGTACATATTCTCTTCTAAGTGATGATATTCTCCTTCAAATGGAATATTATCTTGGGCTGCACAGGCTGAGCCAAGATTGATGCTTCGATACAACTATAATATTCCTTTTTCGGGAATTTCTGCAATATGGTCCATGAGGACGCTGTATAAGGAAACTAATAAAAAAATAAGCAAAAAGGGGGCTTGGATCCCCTTTTTAACTCATTAAAAACTTCTCTTCCAGAATTTGAGCCCAAATAAATGACCCTAGAGGGGTTATTCAGATCTCCCCAAACTAGGTCCCTTAGGAAACTACTCAAATAGAGAGCCTACAACAATATATAAACACAATCATGAAACTTTGCAAAACTGAATATGACATAAGATGAGATATAATATAGAAATCATGTTTATTAATATATCAGCAACAATATACAGGAATATCTTGAGGGACAAGCCACTCAAACTATTGGAACCAATCTCCAATGATCAAACTATGAAATACAAGAGATGCAACAACTGCACAAAATGCTGAGAAGCAGTGAATGTGCTGTCTCTAGGAGAGTAGATACTGTTGTAGATGTAAATACATGAAATATGGCTAATACATACAAAGAAATTCCCAAGAATAGAAGAATGGGCTCTACTACAATATTTCTAGCTAATCTAGGAGAGATTGCTAAAAATTCCAGAGAAAGTACAAATGTGACAAATAACCTGTCACTACAACTGAACCAAAATGAGAATGAGACTATTGAAGATATGAAATAATCATGCCATCCTCTGATAATTTTCTCAAGCAAAAGGGCTGATCCATTTTACTCAAAAACACTCCTCCTGATAAGCTCCAATGGCCCTCCAAGCAACTGCCTACATAAATAACACAGTTCCTGCCCTAGACTGGACTGTGAGAGATGGTGAATGATTGGAATGGTACCAAATATTTCAAATAATGCACGAGAGTCTCCTTTACTGTGCCTACAAAGAATATGCAAGACCTCCACTGAAGAACAGTCCAAGAATGACTGAGATTTCCTGTGTTGCTGCTCCCAGCAACACAACTTTTTTTTCCCAATAGAATAACACTGTAGCTGAAGGGGTAAGATTGGAAAAATGCAAAAATGAGTAAATGTATCTCAAACCCTCTCCTTTCTTGAGGATGAGGTAGGGAATCCCGACCGGGAACACCCTTGTGATCAAGAACACTACAACCCTGCTAAACAACCAAGGTGTGCAAGTCTAGGCATACCATACGAAAATGATTAACCAATGCATCATGAAAATGGGCTGCCATCTCCTCCTTATAAAAAAAATGAACTCCCCTCACCATGCATCCCATTCACACTTGCCACCTAGCTCATGCAAGTGGAGCCTCCTCTAAAATTGCGCTGCCTTGTCATGGAGATTCCTTCTCTTGGACAGCGTTGTTGACTTAGTCAAAGATGACTAAATCAAAGTGATCCTGATCATGTTCACACCCTTAGGTGCTTAATTCATATTCTTATTCACCCTCCTCTGCACAAGGAGTTTTATTTCTCCACTTAAGGGGGTTAAGGGGTCTCCTTACCCATTTTATTTAATAAAATGAAAATATGCAAAATATAATGTTCATTTTAGCTTGAGGCTAAAATTTGGGAACATTACAAGGTGAAAGAGTGATTTTGGGTTGAAGGAGTGAGTGGTTGGCGTTGCTACAAGATCTACTACAGGATTTCTTGTAGTGCTACAGTATGTCCTGAAACGCTATAGGAAATAGGCTAAGGGTAGTTTGATGCCAGAAATGGTGAGGAAAGGGTTGGGAGAGGTGGAATGAAGATGGATGTAGGTATATAAAGGGTATCCAATCCCTTGGTCAAGCTCTGAAATCTTCACAAATAAAATCTTGCACCTCCAAGGTGGCTCTCGGTGTTGTGGTGGAGATGTCCCAAAATAGGGTTGAATGTGACTTGGATGGAAGTTGGATGATGAAGGGTGGTGACTGAAGCTAATGGTGTTGGGGAAGTCCTCCTCTACTAATCTATTAAAACCTGTAAGAAAACTACATGTTCATGCATTCATCATTGAGAAATATATCATAACAATGGTGGAAAATATGAGTTGAATTTAAATAAACCTACCTATGCAATTGAAACAAAAATATACCTTTGCATCTACAACATGTCCATAAAAACCAAAGAAACCTATCTAACTTTTCCAAGAAATCATAGACTTAAAAGAAATTTTGGTCCGTGGTGAGGATCTTCCCTACTCAATCTCCAATGGAAGAGGTGAGAGAGGGAGGATTTAGCACACAACTTTGAGATTTTATAAGCTATTGAGAATACAATGGAAAGAGACTAACTACTGCAACATGAAAGAAAACAAAAGTACATAAGAGAGACTAAGGCCAATGGATTGGGACCTAACCCACAAGCTCAGCTCCTTGAAACTAACTCACTAGAGAACAAACCAAATGCTCATTTTATTTCTTAACCTGTCTTGTACATAACATATGAAAGTAAAAAATGTATAATAAAAGAGCTAATAGTGCTTTGTCTACCTCCAAAAATTGAATCATAGTGAGCTCTTACTCTAGCCTATTTATCCTAGAGGGTAGCTACCAACAACTCCATAAAACGTAGGTGTTTGTCCCCTTGGGAATCGAGAGAAGTGGAGCTTGGCTCCCCTTGATCTTCCACTTTCTTGGTTGTCTCTGATTTCGAGCTGTTGGAGGTGTTAGCCACCTATAAAATTTGTCATATCAAAATGGTGGCTAAAATCTTTTTTAGCCTTTAAGAAAAAATTCATGACCAAATTGTTAGTTCTTAAAGTCTTATGATGATATCTATCCTTGAGTTAATATTCACTGCTGTTTCCCTCATAATCCTAAAAATCTGCTGTTTTCCAAGAGAAGACTGCTTAAAACCCCATTTTCCATCATTTTTACCCCTCCTTTCATTCATAAAACAACTCCATTTTCCTCCCTTTTTCCTCCATAAAATCCCTCCATAAGCCTCATTTAAACTTCAAAATCATTCACAAATCCCTTTAAAACTTATATCTCCCCTTTGTCTGGTTTTAAATGCCTTCATTTACCTATCAGAACCCTCAATTTGCCTAAAAAACTTTGTTTTTTAGGCCTAAAACACCTTTTCTGCATATAAGGTTTTCCTAAGCCCCCGAGGGCTTAACTCCTGTAACCTCTTTCCTCATAAGACCTTAGGCCCTGCAACTGGGTGCTAAAGGGCTTAAAACCCTTTCCCAAACCTGAATTTCCTTTGTATTTTCATAAAACCCAACTTTCCTTTGTACTTTAATAAAACCCGACAGTTCAAAGTTTCAACGAATATTGACCGTCGATCTAAACCGATCAATAGTCATCGGCTCATCGCATCGCAAGTCCACATAGTTCCTTATTTTCTTCTTGTCCTTCAAAAAATTTCCAATGCGATCCCATAGAGAAAATCTCAGTCGTTGATCAACCTTCATCTGACGGTCTAGATCTCATCACATCGCGCCCATCCATCATGTTACCCTCCTCCAATACCGATCTCCTCGATTGAATCTTAGCCGTCGAATCCACAAGAACCAACAGCTAATATTTCATCGCACTCCGCCCATAAATCTTCTCCCCTACCCCTCTGATTGAGTCTCAACCATCGATCTGACTCCCAGATCCAATGGATAACGCTCCATCGCATCACACAATTTCTCAAGTGCCTTCCTTTTTCCTCCTCTGATTTGCGATCGCCACGATTTAATCTTAACCGTCCGTCATAAGAATCCAATGGTCGAGATGTAATCTAATAGGCCCAACTCCTTTGGGACCTACCTCCCGCCTCATAAAACTCTCATGCACTCACAAGCTGCCACCTAGACCCCATTATCTCCCTGCCCTGCAACTTACCCCATTGCAATTTTTCCGCACCATCGGATCTGGGCCCTCCGATCCAATGGTTGATAATGATTTTCACAAAAGTTATGTGACAACACATTAACGCCCAAAAAAATTCCTAAATGGGTGGTTTTCTGAATCCATGTGTTAGCAGGTGTACAGTATCGCGTTTTTTTTGGCCAAACCACTTACAGCCCAAAAACTTTGCAAAAACCATTCAAATTTTTCTCCTTACCACCTTTCCTCCATTGCATTGACTTTCCTCCTTTTTAATCTTGGCTACCAATTATTTCAAACCCATGGCCCCGATTTAACTTCCCCCCCATTTCATTTTCCATTCACCTATCTCCCTGAGCATTTCACCGATACTTCTCCGCCGTCGATCTCTGAAGATCGATAGTCCTGGCTAAATTTCCTCCATTTTGTTATACCATTTTCCCCCTCCGCATAATGACCCCACCGATCAAAATCTGACGTTCATCCTCCTGATCGAACGGCCCAGACTTAATTTTTCTACCATTCACCCGATAGCCTCCCAATTAACCCCATCAAGCGATCTTTACCATTGGTTGTTTTCATCTAATGGCCACGATTTAATCTCACACCTGAGATCTCCAAAGTAGCCTTTTAACCTATCTTTCATGGATTTTCTTAATTTTTGTTTGTTTTTGTAGGTTATTAAGGTTTTATCTGCAATTTTAAAAAGAAACAAAGGCCGGGGATGATGATCCCCAGGCCATCTATTCATGAAGAAGATGAACCTGCAGGGTTCAGATTATGATTCTACCTTTGCCCCATGAGCATTGGTGATCTCATGAAACCTTTTGCGCACCTGCAAAACAACAGAAACACAGTGAATATCAAACAACCAAAGAGTATTTGTGTCAAAGGATAGGATCAAAGCAGAAATAAAGATTAATGATTCTAAACAGAGTTTAAAGGGATTAAGGCACCAATTCGAGAATCAAAGGCTTAATGCAGAGTTGTTAAAGGATAAAGACCGGAAATAAAGATCAAGGCCTGATTACGCCTAAAACACAAAGTAAAACAGATTAAAAGTTTTTTAAGAATAAACAAAGAGATATATCAATCCGAAGGGCCTCCACTATCATATCAGAGGCTAATTGAATCCTCTCCAGCTATCAAAGTGCCACCTACGTCTCTCCATAAATCAGAAGAAGGCAGAGTTATTGCCTCAGTCAGTGATATTTTGTTCAAAGCAGCCAAAGTTATTTCTAGCCCACCTAAGAGTTTTAAGGTAAATGAAATCTACCCAGCATGCTTAAGAATTAATGAGAATCAATTAATACATTTAAAATATTAGAAAACTTCTCCATTGAGCCCCTCAAAGGCCGAGAAGCATTAACTTGTATTAATTGAAATTAGAGATCTTTTCTTTCATCCCACCTCCTCATTTCTTCTATAAATGCTTATGTAGAAGATGAGATATAGGTTGGTCTCTGGATATCTGTTGCATGTAAATAGTTTTCTGAAGCTGTTGTAGCCCTGTTTGTAATTGAAGATACATAAGCTGAGATGAAAAGTTTGAAGCTGTAGAGACCCACTGGACTTGATGATTGTAACTGGTTTGAACATCAAATACAAGCTGATTTATGGGATCCTGGTCTATGTCAATGGTAATGTGTTTCTCACTATAATTGTTATTTTTCTTTATGTTTCCATTCTGTCCACTTTCTCTGATAAAGAACAACAAATATAGAGCTAGTATTTACTGTTAAAATTACCCTACTCTCACTGACAAGCTTTATCTTTATGTTTTCCTCTAATTGTGTATTTAGGAATGATTTAATATAGTCCAAGTAGTTAAGAAATGTTGGTGTTCCCACGTCTTACTGTCTAAACTTCAAACATTGTTCTTGAATGTTATTTTCATTACATGCTAAGTAGAGTTGGACTAGGAAAGTTTATGGTTTTCCCTGTCTTCTAGTTTTTCTCCAAAGGTTGTTTGAAAGTTTCCCTAAGAGTGTGTTGAAAGTAGGATAGGTTCAAATTCCTTACCTGATATTAGACTACTTTTATGTTTATCATGAATGTTTTCCTTTTGAAAATGCTGAAAGCAAGATAGTTTCAAAGTACTTACTTGATCTTAAGCTATTCTAAGTGTTTAAATGTTTTCTATTGAAAGTACATCAAAAGCAGGATAGTTTCAAAGTACTTACTTGATCTTAGGCTATTCTTTGTTCTTCATTTGTTTGATTTCCCTCACTTCATTTCTTATTGTTCCATTCCATAAAATCAACTTAAAGAGATCCCTTGACATAGATGACTTGCCCCATGGACCACTCTTGAACCTTGTTGTTTCAATTAAATCCTGTTATGACTTCATAGCCGAATGGATTGAAGTTTCTCCTTGCCTATCTTATTAGCTGAATCATCCCTTCACTTTCATACACCTTCACCCTTCATTTGAACTTCCTTCACCTTCATCCTATCCTTGCCCAACCAAAACAAAAAAAAACCCTTGTTCTTAATAACTAGCCTAATATCACACTAAAAGACCTTTAAAGATAAATCAATCTTTGCACTTATAGAGAGATCCCTCTCTGGATTCAGGAGGGCTAGATCCTGGAATCCCAAAGTGGTTCATATGTAGGCTTTGCAGTTTGTATTTTCCAATCTTGCAAGTTACAGAGACGTAACATTCTGGTGACTCTACTGGGGATTCTGAGTCAATTTCATCATAGATGCCCATAAAAACTCAGAAGACCCATAATATCTTTATATTGGTATTCATAATAAACATGGTGGTGGAACCATAAAACCTTTTACCTCCATAGGAGCTAAAAATTTTCCACCTAGCAATTCCACACCCTATAACACCTAAAAGACCAAATGACTCCGCTGGTAGACGACTCTGAACTGGTTGACAAGATACAGTGACCTCTTTCCTGATTTACAAACATGGATTTAGATATAGACCCAGAAGACAAACATATGGTCATGATGGAAAAATTGATGTACATGGTTGGAAAGAGAATAGAAAGGTATGAGGCTAATTTAAACATTCATGATCTATAGCAGCTCATGCTTTTTTCAGATCAACAACAGACTCAAACACTACAAGACATGTATGATGAGCAATATTATAGAGAAAAAAGTGAAGAAAAATTACTAATCATGATGGAAAAGATGATGTACATGCTTGGAAAGAGAATAGAAAGGTGTGAGGCTAATACAAATATTGGTGATCTAGAGCAAGCTATGCTTTTCCCTGATCAAACACAAGCCCAATCACCTCAAGACCTAGACAGTGACCAAGATATGTACGATGATCAACACTTTATAGAATATGATGAGCAAGCTTACAAAGAAAGCAATGAAGAAGGTTGTCAAGAAATTCTTGATTTCCTACCTATATCTTGTACTATGCTGATAAGAGAACTTCATGACCAAATTGAAAAAACTTATAGTGAGCAGTGCTTTGAGGAAATAAGTAGCCACTTACAAAACGTAGAATCTGATGTGGAAGGAGAACCAACACATATAGGAACTCCCCCTATAGATTATAATGCACATTAGATTACAAAAGAAGAGTGGCATCCTGATAATGTAAAAGAAACAACTCATGAACCTTGTATGCAAATGGAGTCTCATAATAATCATGAGGAATTGTTTGAAATAGAAGAAGATTAGGAAACATTAGAAAATCCTCAATTTTTCCCTGCAAGCACAAGTGAAGATCCCCTAGAAGAGGCTCAAGAAGACATCGGGCCTCAAAATTAGCCAACACAAGAGAAAGAAGACTGTTGTACATTTGTCCTAAGCACAAAGAAAATTCCTTCTCTCTTGACAGAGGAAGATGTTAGGTCTCTGTAATAAGAAAGATTGGAAAAAGTCCGATCACAGAGTTAACATCATTTCAACCAACTTTGGGATTCTAGGATCTAGCCCTCCTGAATCCGGAGAGGGATCTCTCCAATATATACAAAGATGGATTTGTCTTTGAAGTTTAGGGTAATGATATTAGGCTAGTTATGAGGTCCAAGGGTTTGTTTGGTTTTTTTGGATGGTTGAACATAGTTGCTGTCTGAGGCGGAAAGATCTATATGCAAATAGGTTCAAAAGTGAGAAGTTGCAAGCAAACAGAATAAGCTTTGGTCAAGAAGAAAGATGATGGTATATTTTCAGTCCATTGGGCTATGGAGTCATAAGAGGGTTTAATTGAAACATTCAGGTTCAAGAGTGGTCTATGGGGCAAGTCATCTATGCCTAAGGATCTATTTGAAATTTGATTTATGGAATGGAGTAATACAATAAGAAAGGGAAATGACAGATGCAGAACAAAGAGCAGCTCAGGATCTGGTAAGTACTTTGAAACTAGCCAGCCTTTGACCAGGCACTTAGGAAGAACATAGACGCAAACTAGGATCTGGTAAGTACTTTTAAACTATCCAGCCTTTGATACACTTCTGCTAGAAAACATATAAAAACAAAAGGAAACTCAAAGATAACACAGAATGGTCCAAGATCTAATAAGTACTTCGAAACTAGTCAGCTTTTAACACATCCTAAGGAAAACAATCAGATAGTTGAGCAAATGCTCAGAACTGGGAGGGCTACTTGTATTTCACCAGTTTCATGTTCACACCTGCTTAATAACATTTGAAAATAACATTCTCTTGGCAATATGATGCAGAGTGTTGTCCTTGATGGCAACCCACTGAATGAAGATGAAGACATGAGATTGTTGGCATGTGTTTTCCTTGATGGAAATACACCTGATGAAGTTATTCTTGACTTGATGGACTTGGTAAATGATGTAAATCTGATATGAAATGATGTTAGTTAGCAACATGATGCTGAGTGTTGTCATTGAATGGCAACCCACTTGATGAAGAAGATGGCAACTTCTTGATGAAAGTTGTGCTTGAATATGTCTTGATGAACTAAATCTGATGTATCTGCAGTGAGTACAGAAGGCAATGAAGAAAGGAATTCAGTATGTGATAGATTTATGATAAAAAGAGTATGTCTCTAGGCGTACGCAGATTTGCCTAAGGGAAGTCGCGTATGCACGCGGGAAAGAACGTGCCAAGTCGCGTATGGGCAAAAGCGCTCAAAAAGTGCAAAACCAGGGGTAACCACCATGGTATTGACCCATTGTATTGGGTTATGATTCGTCTAAACAACCCCATCCAGGAATACCATCGGATGTAATGTGGTTTTGGCTCATGGTATTGAAAAAGGGTAAACCTATATAAAGAGAAGAAATTCATTGTGCAAATCATAAGCGTGGGTGCAAGATGTCTGAGCTTGAATGAATACTTCTCTCTGGAGTATATCTGAATGGAAAGGGTTACAGTTGAATGAAAGATCTGAAAGTATGATGCACCAATGATGGAGTGATGAAGAAGGGGATCTAGATCTGTATTGTACTTGTATTTTCTAGATTTGTTTATGGAATGATTAGATCTGTGATGAGGCGAACATCTAGGCGAACATCTGTCTGAGGTAAAGGGTAAAATCTGAAGTAATGTACCTGTTGTGAAGAATTGCAATAACATTTAAGTTTGAAGAACCATATGCTAGTTCGCCAAAGCGGAAGCGCGTATATGCGCGGCTTCGTTGAAGAGAAAGCGCGTATGCGCAATAAAATTAGTTCTATAATTTGTACTGAAGTATACGCTGGTTTGTGTGGACGGAAGCGCGTACATACGCGACATAAGAGAAAGGAAAGCGCGTATGCAAACTAGGGTTTGCTGAAGTTTGTGGTAAGAAATGTCTGATCTGTTCTGCTGGTTTACTGATATCTGTCAGTAAGTTATGTGTATCTATTTCATGGTTGACTGAGCTTAAAAGTATGGAAAGGGTCTAATCTGAAAATATGATGAAATGTTGCCTACAAGTGGTGTCCTAAAGGAAGCTTTGGATCCAGTGTGAAAATTGATGAAACGTGGTCCATAAAGGTGCCGAGGGTTGTAGCCTTCAGTCAGGGGGTTGTAGCTCCCTTCCAGGTGAGGCTGGTAAACGAGATCAGGGGGTCGTAGCTCCCTTCCAGGAGAGGCTGGTAAACGAGTCAGGGGGTTGGAGCTCCCTTCCAGGAGAGGCTGGTAAACGAGCGCAGGTGGGTGCCTGCGTGCTGGTCAAGTCTGCGCCAGCACATATGTTGTAAGATGTTTCCTCTATAATAAAATATTGAAGGCTGAGCAACTGCAGCGGTGGTTTTCTCCCGACTTGGGTTTCCACCTAAAAATCCTGGTGTTCATGTGTGATGATTTGTGTGATGGTTTACTCTGCTCTTACTGTTCATGTTTACTGTTTATTAAACATCTGATGAATGAATGATGGAATGATTTAAGTGAAGATCTAATGATATAATTAGATATCTGTGTATACGCGAGTTTCATAAAGGGTATCCACGTATATACGCGAGTCTATTTCAGGAAAGTAGCGTATGGGTTTTAGATGCAAGAAAAATTAAAAGTTTTGAATATGCAGTAAATACTGATTCACCCCCCCTCTCAGTATTTTTCCCAACAATTGGTTTCAGAGCAGGTCCTTCTGCAGAAGCTTGATCGCTTGAAGGAGATCCGTCGCAATGGGAAGTCAAGAAGGAATATTGTCTATAAAGCCACCTCTATTCAACAGAAGCAATCTGATATTCTGGAAGGTACGTACAAAAGCATATCTGCAAAGTCTTGGTGCAGATGTATGGGCAATCGTGGAAGAAGGTTATCAATACCCGGCAAGTATTCCTACTGATGCAGCAGAAAGGAAGAAGTATGAAATCAATGCCAAAGTAGTGAATGTCTTATTAGGAAGCATGTCTGAATCAGAATTTGCTAAAGTGATGCAGCTACATTCAGCAAAAGAAATATGGGACAAAATCATTCTGAGCTATGAAGGAGATACAAAGGTAAAAAATGAAAAACTCCAAACTCTTAGAATCGAATATGAAAATTTGAAGATGCATAGTGATGAAAGTGTTGCCAGTTTCTTTCTTCGTCTAGATGATATTGTAAATCAGATGAGAAATTTGGGTGAAACTATAACCAATACTACTCTGGTGGAAAAAGTCTTAATATCCTTGACTTCAAAATTTGACTCTAAAGTTTCAGCTATTGAAGAAAGGCAAGATCTGCAAACTCTTACTATTGTTCAATTACATGGTATTCTGACTGCTTTTGAAATGAGGCAAGGAGGCCCTTCTCAAATCAAAGAAGCTGCTTTTAAGGCATCTGTAAAAGGAAAAGAAAAGGAAGTTGTCAAAGAATCCAGCTATATATCTGAAGAAGAAGAAGAAGCAAATTTTGTGAGAAGACTTCAACTAGGTACCGGAAAGTTCAAAGGTAAGCTTCCTTTCAAATGTTTCAATTGTGGAAGAGTTGGTCATTATGCTGCAAAGTGTCCTTATAAAGAAACATCAGCTAAAGGAAAAGAAGTAGCAAGAAGGAATAAGAATCGATCTAGCACAAGAAAAAGTTATTATACTAATGAAGACAATGATGGATCATCTAATAGTGAGGAAGAATGTGAAGAAGACTTTAGACTTCTCATGGCTTTTGAACAAAGAGAAGAAAAGGATACTTTTGTGGATGCTCTAGAGGAAAATGATTTTCTTGAAGAAAAAAATCAACTCAAAGTAAGCCTAGAAGAAAAGAACATAATCATAGAGACTCTTGAAAATTAGCTTGAAGCAAAGGAAAAACGCATTGAGGAATTGGAGTGTGAAGTAGTAAGTCTAAGGAAAGATAATGAGAAAGTGAAGACTCTCAATCTTAGATTTGCTAAAGGTTCAGAAACCTTAGATGAGATTATCAAGACACAACGGTCTCCTCTTATAAAAACAAGTCTTGGATATACTGGGGAATCTTCCCAGACTTCAGCCCCAAATTATCTGAAAGCAGTCACAACTGGTTCTCTTCACTCAGCCACTCAGCAAGGGAACAAAGGATCTTTACAGGTAAAGCATGATCATCTCAAATCAAGGATCACTAACAGGGAGATCCCTCAAAGAAGCAACAACCAACAGGTAAATTCAAATAGAAGATTTCATGATCGCAGAAATTTCTACTTCAATGGACAATGTTTTTCATGTCACAATTTTGGTCATAAAGTTGTTCAATGTGTTGCATATAAAACCATCATGACAAGAGAAGCAAGAAAGAAAAAGATGAATATTGAACCAAAGAAGAACACCTATAACAACTTTTCTCCTCTTCAAAACGAAGTTGAATGTACTTATTGCAATAAATTTGGTCATGAAGAATCTGAATGCAGGAGCAAGGTCCAGCCAAAAGAACATGTTCCCTCAAGCTCTAAAATATGGAAAAAGAAAGAAATACAGGTTGAAAATTGTGGGATAGCATTATTTGCAGAAGGTGAAGAAAATCAATGGTACATTGATAGTGGGTGCTCAAGACACATGACAGGTGACAAAAGCAAACTTCATACTTATAATGCTCTAGAAAAGGAAAAGAAAGTTACATTTGGAAACGATACTCCCGCCAATTAAAGAAAGTGCATGATAGATTTCAATGATGCCATGTACAGAGGACGCATGCTAAACTGTTATGTGTCAAATGTGTGATTGGCGGGACATAAGGGTCTTAGTTCAAAAGAATGTGTGGTTCGTGGATCTTGATAAATCATTATAAAAGGAAAAAGAAATCCTAGCAACCTGTATGTTCTGAACGGCATAGATCAATGTTACTTGAGTAAGTCTTCAGAAAATTGCCTATGGCATAGAAGGCTGGGGCATCTGAGCTTCTCTCAAATCAACAAAGCAAGCAGAATTCAAGCTGTTCGTGGCCTTCCCAATATTAATCTACCAGAAAGTATCATATGCAAATCTTGTCAATTCGGTAAGCAGACCAGAGTACGATTTAATGCCAAAGAAGGATCATCAAGTGAGCCTCTTGAACTCATTCATACTAACATATGTGGACCTATGAGAAAAAAGTCACCACGTGGGGAAGAATACTATATCTTATTTATTGATGATTACTCTAGAATGTGTTGGATCAGGCTCATTAAACAGAAAGATGAAGCATTTGAAAAATTTCAGATCTTCAAAGCATTAGTTGAAAATGAATTAGATCTAAAAATCAAGTGTATTAGATCTGATCGAGGAGGAGAATATACATCAAATGAATTCTTTGAATTTTGTGAACAGCATGGCATAAAAAGACAATTCTCTGTAGCAGGTACTCCACAACAAAATGGCGTAGCAGAAAGAATGAATAGAACAATTCAACAAATGGCTAGAGCTATGCTCGATGATTTTGGAACTCCTGACATGTTCTGGGGAGAAGCAGCACATACAGCAGCTAACATTCTCAACAAGGCTCATGTTCGGGTAAATAGTGACAAAACTCCATATGAACTCTGGTATGGTAATTCTCCATCTGTGAAGCATTTTAGAGTTTTTGGAAGTAAATGCTTTATCAAAAATAATGATGAAAAGCTTGGCAAGTTTGAACCTAGATAAGATGAAGGGATATTTCTTGGTTACTCATCTACAAGCAAAGCATACAAATGTTACAATAAAAGGCTTCGTAATATTGTTGAGTGTATTGATGTTGTTATTGATGAGTCTCCTGCAGCTCCTAAAGAAGAAAAACAAACAACAAAAGAAGATGATGGTGACTTATGTCCTTCTACATCAAATAGAAATGATATAGACAGTGGATCCAATGAAGAACCTGAAGATGATCTATCTAAAAAAGCTCCATCCAGATATGTTCAAAAGAATCATCCCGAATCTCAAATTTTGGGTGACAAGGAATCAGGTGTACGAACAAGGAGAACTCTTGTGGGATCTTCTAATCATTTGGCACTTCTATCCACAATTGAACCACACAATGTCAATCAAGCTAGCAAAGATGAATGTTGGAAGCAAGCCATGAATGAAGAGCTTCATCAAATTGAAAAGAATGATACTTGGGAATTGGTACCAAGACCATGTGATAAAAATGTCATTGGAACTAAATGGATTTTCAAGAACAAGTTAAATGAGAATGGGGATGTTGTAAGAAACAAAGCTAGATTGGTTTGCAAAGGGTATACTCAATAAGAAGGTATAGACTTTGAAGAAACTTTTGCTCCTGTAGCTAGACTTGAAGCCATAAGAATGTTTCTTGCTTTTTCAAGTTATCAACAAATCAAAGTTTATCAAATGGATGTTAAATCTGTTTTTCTTAATGGTGATCTAGAAGAAGAAGTATATATAGAACAACCGGAAGGATTCATTTTGGGAAATGATGCAAATCTTGTTTGTAGACTTAAAAAGGCTCTATATGGTCTCAAACAAGCTCCAAGGGCTTCGTATTATCGTCTTGACAAATATCTTCATCAACAAGGATTTTCAAAAGGGTCTGCTGATAGCAACTTATACACAAAAGTTGAAAATGATAAACTATTGATTGTTGTTGTATATGTTGATGATATCATTTTTGGGAGTAACGAAGAATCTTTGAGTCAAAAAATTTCTTCTGTCATGCAGCAAGAATTTGAAATGTCTTTACTTGGGGAACTAACATTCTTTCTTGGCTTGCAATTGCATCAAACTGCAGATGGTATATTCCTATCACAAGCAAAATATCTTAAGCAAATTCTGAAGAAGTATGGCATGGAAGAATGCAAACTTGTAAGTACACCAATGATAACCGGATGCAATCTCAGTTCTCATGATGATTCTCCCACGGTGAATCAACCAGAATACAGATCAATGATAGGAAGTCTACTTTATCTCACCGGGACTAGACCAGACATTATGCATGCAGTTGGGATTGTTGGAATATTCCAAGCTAATCCAAAAGAGTCTCACCTTCAGGCTGTTAAAATAATTTTCAAATATCTTCAAGGAACTCAAGACCTTGGTCTATGGTATCCAAAGAATGTTGATCTTACTCTTCATGCTTACACTGATGCAGATTGGGCTGGAAGTGTTGATGATCGGAAAAGCACCAGTGGTGGTGCATTCTATATGGGACCCCGGTTAGTATCTTGGTTCAGCAAGAAGAAAAATTCTATTGCCTTATCTACAGCAGAAGCAGAATATGTGGCTGCCGCATCTTGTTGCACTCAACTCCTTTGGATGATGAAAACCTTACAAGATTTTCAAATCAAATGTACACCTCCTATCTCCATTATGTGTGATAATACAAGTGCCATCAGTATCTCAAAGAATCCTGTTATGCATTCAAAGACCAAGTACATTCCCATCAAGTATCACTTCTTACGTGAACAAGTGCTTGAACAAAAGGTGAAGTTGGAGTATGTTCCCTCCAAAGAACAAGTTGCTGATATCTTTACCAAACCTCTGCCCAGGGAAGCGTTCGAGTATCTAAGACAGAAGCTGGGAGTGTTCTCTGCCAATCAAAAGAACAAATCTGCATAAATTTAGAATATGGCAGTGGATACGCGGGTTTCATGAAACACAGTCGCGTATATACGCGAGTTCCTGCACAGAAAACCGCGTATGTCTGATTGCTGACAATTTTCTGTTTGGAGTCAGCTCTCTTCAGCACAGCTGCAGTGCTGTTTGGTGTCTCTGATACTGTTTGGTATCTCTGGTGGTGCTCCAGTTCTCATAATTCTTCTTCTAATGTTTTTATAAATATGCCTTGATGATTTGTTGGTAAAAGTGTTTAGGATGCACAAACTAAGGGGGAGCCTTAGTCATATGAAAAGGATGCTTGGATGCACAGATTCAGGGGGAGCATTAGCATTATGCTGAGTATAATGCATTGTTGGCATTATGATGGTTCTGAAATATGTTCTCTTTATTGAGGACTTTCTGGTGTTGGTCATAAATGGTCATATTTATATTTTGGTGAAAAGGTCTTGTTGAGACCCCTGATGTAAATTTGTAATATTCAGTCATGTAAAGGACTTGTCAAATTTGTAAACCCACTTGGTTGGGTAGCTGAGTCAAATTTTGTAAACCCACTTGGTTGGGTAGCTAAGTTGAAATGTGTAGACCCGCTTGGTTGGGTACTTGAGTCTCATATGTAAATTCACTTGGATGGATATTTGATGTAAGTATGAGTCATTAGTGATAGGAAAGTCATAGAGTCTTGTACTTCATTGAAAAATATGTTTGAAGATTCAGCATGAACTCAGGGGGAGCTTGGTCACTTCAGTATATATCAGATCTGCAGAACGCTTCTTCCGTATGTGGAGAAAAGGGGGAGAGTATGTTGGTTTTGATCCGCCCTTTGCCCTTGATGTCAAAGGGGGAGAGTGACATGGTGTTTGAATGGTGTCAAAAATGGAGAGAGTGACATGGTGTCATTGTATTCTTAATGTACCTATCTGCTGTGGTAACCAAACACCATCATGGTTGCCATCAAGTCCAAAGGGGGAGATTTTTGGCAATATGATGCAGAAGTGTTGTCCTTGATGGCAACCCACTGAATGAAGATGAAGACATGAGATTATTGACATCCGTTGTCCTTGATGGCAATACACCTGATGAAGCTATTATTGACTTGATGAACTTGGTAAATGATGTAAATCTGATATGAAATGATGTTAGTTAGCAACATGATGCTGAGTGTTGTCATTGAATGGCAACCCACTTGATGAAGAAGATGGCAACTTCTTGATGAAGTTGTGCTTGAATATGTCTTGATGAACTAAATATGATGTATCTACAGTGAGTACAGAAGGCAATGAAGAAAGGAATTCAGTATGTGATAGATTTATGATGAAAAGAGTATGTCTCTAGGCATACGTGGATTTGCCTAAGGGAAGTGGCGTATGCACGTGGGAAAGAACGTGCCAAGTCGCGTATGGGCAAAAGCGCTCAAAAAGTGAAAAACCAGGGGTAACCACCATGGTATTGACCCATTGTATTAGGTTATGATTCATCTAAACAACCCCGTCCAGGAATACCATCGGATGTAATGTGGTTTTGGCTCATGGTATTGAAAAAGGGTAAAACTATATAAAGAGAAGAAATTCATTGTGTAAAACACAAATGAGGGTGCAAGATGTCTGAGCTTGAATGAATACTTCTCTCTGGAGTATATCTGAATGGAAAGGGTTACATTTGAATGAAAGATCTGAAAGTATGATGCACCAATGATGGAGTGATGAAGAAGGGGATCTAGATCTATATTGTACTTGTATTTGCTAGATCTGTTTATGGAATGATTAGATCTGTGATGAGGCGAACATCTAGGCGAACATCTATCTGAGGTAAAGGGTAAAATCTGAAGTAATGTACATGTTGTGAATAATTGCAATAACATTTAAGTTTGAAGAACCATACGCTAGTTTGCCGAAGCGGAAGCGTGTATATACGCGGCTTCGCTGAAGAGAAAGCGCGTATGTGCAATAAAATTAGCTCTATAATTTGTACTGAAGTATACGCTGGTTTGTGTGGACGGAAGCGCGTACATACGCGACATAAGAGAAAGGAAAGCGCGTATGCAAACTAGGGTTTGCTGAAGTTTGTGGTAAGAAATGTCTGATCTGTTCTGCTGGTTTACTGATATCTGTCAGTAAGTTATGTGTATCTATTTCATGGTTGACTGTGCTTAAAAGTATGGAAAGGGTCTAGTCTGAAAATATGATGAAAAGTGGCCTGCAAGTGGTGTCCTAAAGGAAGCTTTGGATCCAGTGTGAAAATTGATGAAACGTGGTCCATAGAGGTGCTGAGGGTTGTAGCCTTCAGTCAGGGGGTTGTAGCTCCCTTTCAGGTGAGGCTGGTAAACGAGATCAGGGGGTCGTAGCTCCCTTCCAGGAGAGGCTGGTAAACGAGTCAGGGGGTTGGAGCTCCCTTCCAGGAGAGGCTGGTAAACGAGTCAGGGAGTTGGAGCTCCCTTCCAGGAGAGGCTGGTAAACGAGCGCAGGTGGGTGCCTGCGTGCTGGTAGGAGTCTGCACCAGCACATATGTTGTAAGATGTTTTCTCAATAATAAAATATTGAAGGCTGAGCAACGGCAGCGGTGGTTTTCTCCCGACTTGGGTTTCCACCTAAAAATCCTGGTGTTCATGTGTGATGATTTGTGTGATGGTTTACTCTGTTCTTACTGTTCATGTTTAATGTTTATTAAACATCTGATGAATGAATGATGGAATGATTTATGTGAAGAAGTAATGACATAATTAGATATCTGTGTATACGCGAGTTTCATAAAGGGTATCAGCATATATACACGAGTCTGTTTCAGGAAAGTAGCGTATGGGTTTTAGATGCAAGAAAAAGTAAAAGTTTTGAATATGCAGTAAATACTGATTCACCCCCCCTCTCAGTGTTTTTCCCAACACATTCAGCTAAGACAAAAAAACGAGGGAACGCCAGCATCCTTGTACTTAAACTAAATTTAATCATTTTCAAATAACACAGTTGAAAGAAAACATTTGAATAAATATTTCTCAGCCAGAGAAGGGTGCTGGTATACAGCAGGTCCTAACCCTGTTTAAACTATTCTTTATAGTGGAAAATGAAACAAATTGAAAACAGAAACAAAATACAAGTTACAGTGAGAATAACATCACCATCAGCATAGACCAAGATCCCATAAATCAGCTTGTATTGATGCTTCAAACCAGTTACAATCTTCAGATCCAATGTTTTAATCCATCTCTCTTCACAACCTAAACTATCTATTACCAGCAGAGCTCCAAGAACCAGTGAAACCCTATCTATAATCAAGAGTCTTCAGCTAAGTTACAATTACAATGCTTCAACAATTACATTAACAACCAACCAATCCAACCCCTCACTCATCTTCTATTGAAGTATTTATAGGAAGATGAGGAGGTGAGATCTGATGAAAAGATCTCAAAAACCAATTAATACAGATATTAATGTCTTCTTGGCCATCGAAGGGCTCAACGAAGAACTATACAGGTGTTCCTCTGTATTAAATGATTTACACTCATGAATTTAGCTCGGTGGGAGCTGTATTAGACATTTGAGGCTCTGTGTATCAAATAGGGTTGCTCTGCCGACATTCTGTCATTAATTTCCTGGCAGAAATAACTCCTTTGGCTGTGTTGAGGAAAAATACCTAACTTTGATCAATAAATTTAGTTCTTGATTGAATCCTTTGAGGCACAGGTGGCGCTGTAGTCACTGGGAGGAATCAATTCGCCTCCATTTGTGGCGGTGGAGGGTTTTTTTGATAAAACACTTTAGATTTTTCTTAGTATTCATTTTAGATCTGGGGATTAGGCGTTTGATAACTGTCTTAGCCTTAATCCCCACAAATCCGTCCACTAATCTGCTGTTCTGGTTCATTTCTGGTCTTCAATCTCTGATACTCTTTCTCTGCGTTTATTTTCACGGTTTCTTCGTTGTGCAGGGCTGCGCAGACAGGAAAAGGTGTCAATGCTTTGTGGAAACATTGATGAGACGTGAAACTGACTCTGCGAGTGATTCCCTTGGAGAAATAGAAACCTAGAGAGTCGTCACCCTCCTGGTCTGAAATTTCCATTACAAACAAGAACAAATGACCCTAAACCTGCAAAATACAAAAAACACGTAAAAAATCCAATTTATAGGTCAATCTGCTTTGGGGAATGTGTGGCGGAATGCGGGCCATTGGATGGCATCACCCAACGGCCGAGATCAAATCTGAGCGGTCGTGGAAAAGAGTTGCGAAGAAATTAAATCTGGATCGTCGATCTGCAGAGATCGACAGTGGAGATCGGGCAATGGAGATTCAACAGGAAGGAGTTTGACCGGGCGATGGAATCAGGGAAATGAACGTGAGTCGTCGATCTGCAGAGATTGACGGCGGAGATTGAATCTTGGCCGCGCGGTGGATGAGTTAACGGGCGTGCATGTCCGTTAAAGGTCGAGCAGGTGAAGTGATCGGCAACTTTCGGATGGAAGGGCCCATATCGGACGGTGGAGGTGGATTCCACTGCGAGGCTATGGTACGAAGAATAATGCGCGAAATGATTTGGTGACGCGGTGGTTTTGGAACAGTATGGGGACACGCATCGGCTAGCGTATGGAATCACTGGCCGACGGGGGAAAACCACCTTGGCTTGGAAGGCGGTGCGGAATGGAAACTGGCGGTTTTCTGGAAAATGGCATGAGGGAAGGGGGGTCCACCAGGTGAGGCATGCTCCGCTTCGTCGGATCTGGGGAGCAGATCGACGGCCTAGGTTCATCGCGGAAATCAAACACGGGACTTCAAATATTTCCTGTCAAACTTTATAAAATGGGTTTTTCGGGTTTATCAAAGGAAAATAGGTTTAGCGCCTAAGGATTGAGTGGTTAGTCCTGGCGCTTGGGTATATGGAGGAAAACGGCCGGGGACTTTAGCCCGAGGGGGCTAAAGCCTTAACATCATATAGAATGTGAATTTTATAAGATTTTCCAATGTTTTCAAAGGGGAAATCCAGGTTCGGATAAGGTCAAAAGTGTGTTTTAACCTTAGGGAATGGATTTTATGAAGGGATAAAGGGAAAACATAAGTTTTTGTGGGGTTTTCATGAATAAAAGGGAAACGGAGAATGAGGTAATTTGGAAGGAAGAGAAGGGAGAAAAAGGGGAATGCAGCAGTATTTGACTTGAATTCTAGTAGGATATCAGAGGTTCGGAGAAGGAAACAGGTATGAAGATTTAACCAGCAACATGAGTTTCACAAAAAGACTTCAAGCACCAACAATTTCAGGACTGAATTTGTTTCTTGAAGGCTGGAAAAATATTTAGCCACCAGCTGACATGATAGGAAAAATATAGGTGGCTAACAGTGGCTCCACTTGGGGATGGTGCCTTCTTGAAGGTACCAAGAATTCAGACTTGATTTCTCTGGGATGCTGACTGGTGCCTGATCCATTGCTTGCTCTTGCTTTTCTCTGAAAAATAATCTCAGTCATGAAGGAAACATGAATTTCATCAATACAACTTCTACCTACCCAATCCTACTGATCTAACATTTTTTCTTCATCAGAGTGCACTTGGATTGGCAGACTCTATTCACAACATTTTATTCTTTTGAAAGCAAGAAATCTAATCTATTTCTTCTCCTTATTTCTCCCTGAACTCAGATTAAACAGTTGAGCTCAGATATTTCTTTACCTAATCTACTGTCTGTTGGGATTAAATAGTCCAACAAACTTTCATTCTCTAAATTCTACAACAGAAATTTAAAAACAGTCAAGTCAAGATTGAGCTATTTGACTTGCTGTGATCTATGGCATAAGAACAAGCTGCACATAGATTATTATTTGCAGAAAATTAAAATAAAAAATGGAAGGCTTAAGATCTGAAAGTTTCTCATCATGGCCTCCTCTTATTTTCACAGATCTGTTTTGGCTTTTGTTTGAGTTGTCTCTTCCTTGATATCTGATTCATATTTTGGGCAAATTGGAACCAGTTTTTCTCTTTTATGACTCAGAAGATAAAACAATTTTGAGCCATCTCTCTTTGGAAACTTTGGTTCAGATTTTGAGTTTGTTTGAACCTTTATTTCTAATCTAATTCTATCTACTGATAAGCCAAGATTGAATAGTTTGGCACATCACATTTTCTACCTTATCAGCAATCAATTGAAAACTAGTTAGTCAATTTTAGGCTGTTTGACTAACTAGAAGTGTGTTTTTAGGAGTGGCATTTGAGCTTGCACACTTTCAGATTTGTTTCTCCTTTTGGCATGGGGCTTTGCCTTTCTTGTTTTCATTTCTGCCCTCTTTTCATTTTTTCTCTGTTTTTGTATTTTTTTATTTTTCATAACTTTGAATGCAATGGTGGATGAAATGTTTACAATGGAAAAGGTAAAAAGGCTTCAAAACATAAAAATGGATCAAGAGAAGTAATGCTTAAGGACCCTGCCATTGACAGGACCCCCAAACAATTCTGTGCCATCCAGCTCTTGTAAGAAGAATGCATTGTTTCTGGCAACTGAATGAATAGAGTAAGGGCCAAGCCATAGATTGTCAAATTTACCATGCTTTCCCTTGTCTTCCCTCCTTGAGTCCCACTTTAGAACTTTGTCCCCAATCTTGAAATTGCTGGCCTTTGTTCTTCTATCAAATATCTTCTTGATATTGTCTTGCTTCTGCAATGCTTTGTTATACACTTCCTCTCTGGTTTGCTGAAGATGAATGGTCTGATTTATTCTTCTGATTATGTCATTTTCTTCAGTCTGCAACTCTTGAATTAACTTCATAACTGGTACACCAAGGCTGTTAGGAAAAATTGCATATGTACCATACACAAGCTGGAAGGGTGACATACCAATAGATTTCTTCAAAGTTAATCTGTCAGCCCAAAGTGCATGGATCAGCTTTGTGTGCCAAGACTTTTTATTGTCCTCCAACAGTTTCTTGATTATGTTCACTAAGCTTTTGTTGGAAGATTCTGCAAGTCCATTACCTTGAGGGTAATAGGCTGTGGAGTGTCCCAATGTTATCTGATACTTGTGATAGAATTCAACCATTTTCTTTGATCCGAATGCTGCTGCATTATCTGTGATGATCTTGGTAGGACAGCCAAATCTGGAAAGGATGTTAGTCTCCATAAATTTTATGATAACTGAATCATTGGCCTGCCTACAGGGAATGGCTTCTATCCACTTAGTGAAGTAGTCTGTGGCAGTGAGAATCCACCTATGCTGGGCAGAAGATGGTGGATGGATTTCTCCTATGAAGTCAAGTCCCCATTGTTGAAAAGGGGCTTCAACAGTGATTGGATACAGAGGAAAGGGTAGCAATTTTCTCTTGCCTTCAAAAAATTGGCATTTATGGCAAGTAGTGGTCATCTTGTGTACATCAGGAAAAAGAGTAGGCCAATAGAAACCAGCCCTCAGAATTTTGTTGGCTGTTGCCTTCCAGTATAAATGACCTCCACACTCTCCTTCATGGAATTCCTGCTTAATATTTTCTGCATCAAACTCAGGCAAACATTTAAGAAATAAACCACTTGCATTTTTCCAATAAAGACATTTATCAAATATGCAATAGTTTACAGCCTTTAATTTTAGGAACCTTGCCTTTGTTTTTGATAAAACAGGAGGTGTATTCAGATTAAGCAAAACATAAATAATATCAGTATACCAAGGATAATTCACAAAATGGTCTTCAGCAATGGGAGCTAAGAATTCTTCTTGGTCATCCAAAGTGTTAATCATATTAATATCAAGAACTTCACAATTTGACTCAGCCATTAATCTAGCTAGACCCTGGCCTTTGATGAGCTTAGTGGGTTTTATCTCTAAATCATATTCAAGAATAACAGCAATCCACTTACCTCTCTTACCATCTGGGTCCTGTGTTAGAATGTCTTTAACAACTGAGTTTGGAACAAAGGCAATAATATGTGAGTGAAGGATGTAAACCCTGAAGTCTTTCAAAGCTTTAACCAAAGCAAAAGCTTGCTTCTCCATAATGTTATACTTCAAAGGGGCATCCCTCAATGCCTTGATAAAGAATGCAATGGGCTGCTCTTGTCCTTGTGGATTTTTCTGTAAAAGGACAGCAGCTATGGTGTGTTTTGATGCAAATGAGAAGATATAAAAATCTTTTGAAAAATCAGGACTTATAAGAACCGGTGTTTTGGTTAACGCTTGTTTCACCAGCTCAAAGGATGTCTTTGCTTCCAAGGTCAATTTCACCCCTTTCTCCTTCTTCAGCATGTTTGTGATATTCCTAAGGAGCTCAGCCAAGTTGGGGATGAACCTTCTCAAAAAGTTGATATTCCCAATGAAAGATTGCAACTCTTTGATGTTTCGAGGATGAGAGATTTGCAATATGGCCTCAATCCTTTTGGGATCAATTTTAATACCCTCCTCAAAAATAATGTGCCCAAGAAGTTTACCTTCTTGGAGACCAAATAAAGTCTTCTTAGGGTTTAAAGATATCCCAAACTTTCTGCACTTCTCGAAAACTTTCCTCAAATGTTCTAAGTGTTCTTCATCTGTTTTTGAAAACACAGTGACATCATCAAGATAGATAATGATGAAGAAACCCAATTCTTCCGAGAATGCTATGTCCATGGCTCTCTGAAAGGTTGCTCCAGCATTCATTAGACCAAAAGGCATTTTCACATACATGAAGGTGCCCCATGGTGTAGTAAAAGCTGTCTTTAATTGATCATCAGGGTGACCTAAGACTTGATTATACCCTGAATAGCCATCCAGAAAATAAATTCTTTTAGACCCAACCACCCTTTGTAAAATATGATCCATCTTGGGCAAAGGGTAATTGTCCTTTAACGAAGCTTTGTTTAAATTTCTAAAGTCTATACAAAGCCTGATTTCTCCAGTCTTCTTCCTAACAGACACCAGATTAGATACCCACTCAGAATATCTAATAGGGACAATAATACCAGCATCGTGCATCTTCATGATTTCCTTTTTAACCAATGGTAACTGGACAGGGTTTATTCTGCGCAGTTTCTGTTTGAATGGGTTTTGGTTTTCTTTAAGAGGGATTTTGTGCTGTATTATTTCAGTGTCATAGGACTTAAGATCTTCATAACTCCATGCAAAAACATCAGAAAATTCTTTGAACAGTTCTAGGTATTTGAGTTTAATGTGAGCTGGCAAAGTTTTGGACAGTTTGATAATTTTCGGTTTTTCCTCACTGCCTATGTTGCATTCCTCCACTTTAGTTTCTACAGGTTCCAGTTTAGGTTTATTGGCCACATCATTAAAATCAAACAATTCTTCTAGAGGGGCCAAACCCTTGGGAAAACTATCATCCTTAGAACACAGAGTTTCTATTTCTTCTGTTTCTGATTCTGCACTCAGTTCTGTTTGGTTTCTAAGTGTGGTAGTCTGAAGGTTAATATCTAAAAGCTCAGGAGATAGTTCTTCTTCACCAAGAAAATTTTCTTCACTGCAGTCTGTATCATAGTCTGAATCTGAACTATGGAGTTCAAACTCATTTATGAATTGCATGAAGTCTTATATTTGTTTATCTCCATCAAACACTTGACAATATTTCTTGTTATCTGGGATAGCTGGTCTGAATTTAATCTGAGATGTGTTATCATATAGCATTGGGAAGGTTCTAGCAGCAAAGGCTAAATTGTGGGCTGCAATGTTTCTTTTCCTTGGGACAAAAGTCAGGTTGGTCTCCTCAAATGTTTTCAAAAGATCCATGACATCATTCCTGTAGGCCCTAAGTCTGGGGTGATTTGCATTATATTCCCCATTGAATTTCCTAATTATTAACTCAGAATCCCCATATACAGTGATTCTCTTGGCACCTAGCTTTTTCAATAGATGCAAGCCTAAGAGAAGGGATTCATATTCTGCTATGTTGTTGGAACAATGAAAGTTTAATTTACATGAAATACACTATGTATGATTGTTTTCAGTGTTAGTAATCCAGACACCTGCACCAGCATTTGTTCTAGAGCATGACCCATCAAAATACATAGTCCAGAGAGGAACATTTTCAGTTTTATCGGTTTGGTGCATGTCCTTTGCATGGCCTAACTCCTCAAGATTTTCATCGGGTTGAGGGTTGCTCTCTTGACTGTCAAGCTTTAAGTTTAATGGATCGATTATTTGTAGTTCAAGGCCTGTGTTTGGTTTGTTAAAGTTTTCGAATATAGCAAACCGCTTTGACACTTCAGTGTTGCATTCCTCTGCCTCCGTTTCAGCCATTAATTCTGTTGAAATGATTTGTTATGTAAGTGTTTCATCATTAAACACGATAAAAGAATCAAGGCTCGTGCTCACAGCATACAGAGGAGAGTTTTGAGGCCGGTCTTGACTTGTCACTGTGTACTGCATGTGGGACTCCCTGTAAAGTCTTCTAGTCTAATTGAAAACAGGGATAGTCGCATAGGTCATGTCCATTTGCATGGTTCCCTGTAACTTAGCCCCCCAAGATCTTGATAAAAGCATTCCGTACTTTGGGGATACATCAGCCACAACAACATCCATGACCAAACACTTGGCTAGAATCTGGGCTAAGTTAACACAGAGGTCTTTTATCAATCCTAGACATTTAACTCTGCTTGAGTCAAAGGAGTACAAGTCTTTGTAAGGTCTGGTAATTTAAAGACCTAGGCTTTCCATTACAGCTTTTGGCATTAAATTATGGGAAGCGCCTGAGTCATGCATAGCATTGTGTAGAATTTTGTCATGAATGTTCAAACTTACATAGAAAGGAGGGACAGGTCCCTCTTGAAACTTACCTTCGATCTTGGGACCAAAAATAAGCTCTCACTGGTCGTCATTAAGATTGAGTGTATCCTCATTTTATTCTATGTTCAAAGCCTTCAAAATTTTGGACCTATATACATGTTGGGCAGCTAACTCAGTCAAAGGGACAGAAATCTTGATCTTTGAGATTTCCTGTTCCAGGCTAAAAAGATTTTGATTCTTTAAAGCGTTGATTTCAGACTTGTTTACTTCCACTTTATCAGCAACAACAACTTGCTGATTTGTTTTATCTACACTTGATACAACGGTTGTAATAGGAGTACTAGCTGAAGGGCTAGTACTACTGATGTCTGCACTCTATTTTTCAAGATTTTGAGTGTCTTTCTCTTTACCTCTACCAGAATTATCAGCCACTATTTTGTCTTTTTGTTTGACTGTTTTAGGCTTGGTTGCAGTGCTTCTTTGAGAAGGCTTGTTAGAGGTTTTGTTGTTGGGGGTTTGTTAATTAGATTTACTTCCGAGTTCATATTCTTTTGAAGGTTCTATGACAACATTTTCCATGTTTTGATAATAATTTTCATTATCATCTCTTTTGTCATCGTAAGGTGTATAAAGACCTTGTTTCTTATCATAATGAACCTCGAAGTCATCATCATCTACCCCAAATAAGTTTATATCATCCTCCTCTATTATTTGATCTGTTTCCTCAACCTCACTTAAAAAGTTTTGATGAAAGGGAGGAGTGATCTGTTGATCATCTTCCCTGGGTCTGTTTGGAGGTTGTTTCGTTCTAACATTCTGATTTTGGTTTTGGTTTCTGTTTTGAGGAGCATTTTGATTTAGACTTGCTTGCGCTCTCTCTAGAATGCTCATTTTCTTCATCATTTCTTCCATCATTCTTTCCATTTTTGAGCTTGAATTGGAAGGTGCAGATTCCTCTCTAAAAGATACTCTCTTTTCAGCTTTCATCTTCGCTCTCTTCTCCATAAGGTTAACTTCGACGGAAAGAGCACCTCTTTGCATGTCTTCAAGGGTTGCAAAATCTCTTTCTCTGAGTGAATAGGTCATGTCAGCATCAAACCATTCAGGAAACTTGTTTAAAGCTGAACCTTGTGGAGGTTTTGATTCTGGGGAAAGCGCATTATATACACTGTTAAATCTAGTACAATAGGCTTGTACACTTTTCCCTGGGTTCCTATGGAGATTGTTATAATCAGCAAGGAATTGGAGAGGATTCTTCCTCACTTCCCATTTGTTTAAGAATGTTTGATGGAGACCTTGAAGATCATTAATACTGTGGGGGGCTAAGCCTTTAAACCATTTTCTTGCTTCTCCCCCCAAAATTTGAGCAAACAATATGAGTTTGATAGAATCATCGTCAATCTCATTTCTGCCAAAGTAGTCATTCATCTTGTCCACATGTTATGATGCTCTTGTAGTATTACTAGCATCATACAATGAGATTTTGGACTGATAGTCCTGTGGAAGATTGACTAATGGTACAGGAAGGACTAAGGGAGCATACCATGCTGCCATGATAGGTGGTGGGTTGAAAAGAGGTGGGGTGACAAGAGGTGGGGTGGGCTAAAATGAATTGGTTTGAACAGTGGATGAAGGATGAACAGAAGTGGATGGGACAACAGAAAATTACTGAGCTGATCTTAGATGAGAGACACCTAGATTATGTAGAAAATGTAAATCAGGAGGTGTTGATTCTCTACCCCCAAGGGGTTCACTTGTTTCAGGAGATGAAAGTGAAGGCTCAGAATCTAGCTGATCTAAATCACCAAATGACCTAGTCCTAAATGGGTTGACTAAATCAGATTTTGATTGTTGCAGAGCTGAAAGATTTTCAGGGACTGAATTAGCTCTTAGGGATGATCTGAAAACAATTGAAGATTGTATCTTAGGAGACTTCCTAAGTATTCTTTCTAGGTTATCAACTATCTCAGGTGGATCAGGATCAGGATGGGCTCTAGTGCGAATCTTTCTAGAAGCCACTATGCTATGTTTTTAGACCCAAATAAACAAGATAAGTTCAACCAGATATGACAATCTTTGAGGGGTTAACTAATCTGTTTTCACAACTTTAATCCTACAACCTTCTAACTGAGTTGATGGACATTATAATGATGAGGGTTCTTCCCAGTGGAGTCTTAAGGTTTTTTTAGGATTGTGGAGTCGCCAGGTGGAAAGTTTAGAGTGTGTTCAAAGAAGTACACTGTCCACCATAGTGCTTGTAAGACAACCCTTTTCAAGGGTATCCCAAAACACAAGAAACTCTAACCAGAGATTGACTGGGAGGGCATTCACTAGATATGTCACCTCTAAGAGAGGATGAGATCCGGAGGCTACCTGGCCCTTTCCAGACTCTGTCTAAGAGTATAGGGAAAAACACATCAAAAGGTGTAGACAAGGTATTAAAAACTAGTGTTTTACTACCAATCTGAAATGTTTTTGGTATTTTTCTGAATTGTTTTTATTTGTGGTTCTAGGAATGTCCTAACTTTGTTTCAAAACTTAGCTACGGTTATGAGACAAAGACAGTCTACTCTTATGGCTAAGCTAGCTGATTTTCCAAGGTTTAAATAACACTTAAGAGAATCCTAGAATTAACCTAGTTTGTCACTGATTCAAACAAGTTTCATCATGATTACCATTTCTTGGTAGTGCTTGAAAAGGTTGCTTTTTACTCTCAAGGTTTTATAATATTAGGGGAAAGGTGTTCCCCAACGGAGTCGCCAGAAATGTTAGGTCTCTGTAATAAGCAAGATTGGAAAAAGTCCGATCACAGAGTTAACATCATTTCAACCAACTTTGGGATTCTAGGATCTAACCCTCCTGAATCCGGAGAGGGATCTCTCCAATATATAAAAACATGGATTTGTCTTTTAAGTTTAGGGTAATGATATTAGGCTAGTTATGAGGTCCAAGGGTTTGTTTGGTTTTTTTGGATGGTTGAACATATTTTCTGTCTGAGGCGGAAAGATCTATATGCAAATAGGTTCAAAAGTGAGAAGTTGCAAGAAAACAGAATAAGCTTTGGTCAAGAAGAAAGATGATGGTAGATTTTCAGTCCATTGGGCTATGGAGTCATAAGAGGGTTTAATTGAAACATTCAGGTTCAAAAGTGGTCTATGGGGCAAGTCATCTATGCCTAAGGATCTATTTGAAATTTGATTTATGGAATGGAGTGATACAATAAGAAAGGGAAATGAAAGATGCAGAACAAAGAGCAGCCCAGGATCTGGTAAGTACTTTGAAACTAGCCAGACTTTGACCAGGCACTTAGGAAGAGCATAGAAGCAAACTAGGATCTGGTAAGTACTTTGAAACTATCCAGCCTTTGATACACTTTTGCTAGAAAACATATAAAAACAAAAGGAAACTCAAAGATAACACAGAATGGTCCAAGATCTGATAAGTACTTCGAAACTAGTCAGCTTTTAACACATCCTAAGGGAAACAATCAGATAGTTGAGCAAATAAGAAAGGGACTCAGGGCTAACCTTAATTTCCTCAGTTCATCTTCACACAACATATATTGAAAGTAACATTAAGCTAAGACAAAAAGACGAGGGAATGCCAGCATCCCTGTACTTAAACTAAATTTAATCATTTTCAAATAACACAGTTGAAAGAAAACATTTGAATAAAGATTTCTCAGCCAGAGAAGGGTGCTGGTATACAGCAGGTCCTAACCCTATTTAAACTGTTCTTTATAGTGGAAAATGAAACAAATTGAAAACAAAAACAAAATACAAGTTACAGTGAGAATAACATCACCATCAGCATAGACTAGGATCCCATAAATCAGCTTGTATTGATGCTTCAAACCAGTTACAATCTTCAGATCCAATGTTTTAATCCATCTCTCTTCACAACCTAAACTCTCCGTTACCAGCAGAGCTCCAAGAGCCAGTGAAACCCTATCTACAATCAAGAGTCTTCAGCTAAGTTACAATTACAATGCTTCAGCAATTACATTAACAACCAACCAATCCAACCCCTCACTCATCTTCTACTGAAGTATTTATAGCAAGATGAGGAGGTGAGATTTGATGAAAAGATCTCAAAAACCAATTAATACAGATATTAATGTCTTCTTGGCCATCGAAGGGCTCAACGAAGAACTATACAGGTGTTCCTCTGTATTAAATGATTTACACTCATGAATTTAGCTCGGTGGGAGCTTTATTAGACTTTTGAGGCTCTGTGTATCAAATAGGGTTGCTCTACTGACATTCTATCATTAATTTCCTGGCAGAAATAACTCCTTTGGCTATGTCGAGGCAAAATACCTGACTTTGATCAATAAATTAGGTTCTTGATTGAATCCTTTGAGGCACAGGTGGCGCTGTAGTCACTGGGAGGAATCAATTCGCCTCCATTTGTGGCGGTGGAGGGTTTTTTTGATAAAACACTTTAGATTTTTCTTAATCTGCGTTTTAGATCTAAGGATTAGGCGTTTGATAACTGTATTAGCCTTAATCCCCACAAATCCATCCACTAATCTTCTGTTCTGGTTCATTTCTGGTCTTCAATCTCTGATACTCTTTCTCTGCATTTATTTTCACGGTTTCTTCGTTGTGCAGGGCTGCGCAGACAGGAAAAGGAATCAATGCTTTGTGGAAACATTGATGAGACGTGAAACTGACTCTGCGAGTGATTCCCTTGGAGAAAACGAAACCTAGAGAGTCGTCACCCTCCTGGTCTGAAATTTCCATTACAAACACGAACAAATGACCCTAAACCTGCAAAATACAAAAAACACATAAAAAATCCAATTTATAGGTCAATCTACTTTGGGGAATGTGCGGAGGAACACGGGCCGTTGGATGGCATCACCCAACGGCCGAGATCAAATCTGAGCGGTCATTGAAAAGAGTTGCGAAGAAATTAAATACAGACCGTCGATCTGCAGAGATTGACGATGGAGATCGGGCAACGAAGATTCAGCGGGAAGGAGTTTGACTGGGCGATGGAATCAGGGAAATGAATGTGAGTCGTCGATTTGCAGAGATCGACGGCGGAGATTGAATCTTGGCCGCGCGGTGGATGAGTTAACGGGCGCGCATGTCCGTTAAAGGTCGAGCAGGTGAAGTGATCGGCAACTGTCAGATGGAAGGGCCCAGATCGGACGGTGGAGGTGGATTCCACTGCGAGGCTATGGTACGAAGATTAACGCGCGAAATGATTTGGTGGCATGGTGGTTTTGGAACAGTGTGGGGACACGCGTCGGCCAGCGTATGGAATCGCTGGCCGACGGGGGAAAACCACCTTGGCTTGGAAGGCGGTGCGAAATGGAAACTGGCGGTTTTTTGGAAAATGGCGCGGGGGAAGGGGGGTCCGCCAGGTGAGGCGTGCTCTGCTCCGTCGGATCTGGGGAGCAGATTGATGGCCTAGGTGTTTGGTCTCAATCTAGTCTCCTAAACTGAGCTCATTTAATTGTCAGCCAGGATTTGTAAACTGCTGAAGTGAAGTGTACTGTATGTACCTATGTGCTTGTTTCTTAATGCGTTGTGTGTAGTGTTTTGTGATGTTTTTGGTCTTTTGTGATGATTTATGATGTTTTTGGTCTTTTTGTGATGATTTATGATTGCAGGAAAAATGCCTAGAAAGCTAGTGGAAAGAAGCTGGTGATTAAAAACAGAGTGGATCCTAATTGATGGATGACAAATGTCAAATGCAATTGGAATACTAAAAACAGAATCAAATCTAAATTATGACCAATCAAAAACAAAGCTTGATAATGAATTTTAAGCAAATGATTCAAAACACAAACTAAACTTGAGAAATGATCACTAAATATGCAAATCCTCTAACTAATCAATTAAACAACTAACTTATAATGATGCAACATCTTGTCCTTGATTAGAGATTTGAAACATATTTAGAGGAAAACATTGTTATCATCATAAGATCTTCTATTCTAGAACTAGTTCCTATCTCTATTCTGCAATTCAATTGAATGTCACAAAACCTTTACTCAAAAGTTATTGATTTCTTTTCAAAGTATGCTTTTGAGGGAGGACTCTGTTTATGAAATGATAAGGAAATTACAGAGATACTTTAGGCCTTATAGTGATGTTGTCTTCTGTTCATATGGTTATGGATCATTTGTAGATTTTAGAACAAGAAGATGTTTGTGAATAATGAAGGTTGTCTTGTTAATTTTAACAACTGAAGTAATCTATTGTGCAGTGGATGACAATCTGAATGGGAAGTGCAAGTGCAATGAGTTAATCTAAAAATGAACTTAAGATGCCACTAATCTAGAACAATGCTGAACTACAAGTCATCATCAAACTCAAAACAAAGTAACTGAACATGAGTTAAGTGCAATTAAACTCCGGAGCATCCTAACTAAGCTACCATGCATTACTCTATGAAATTATACAGTCTATTTGTCCATCATTATTGATATTTTGGAAGAATTCCTTCTTTTGGAAGAGCTAGAACAATTCTGACTGTGTAATTGAGTGCAAATGCAAATATAAAGGACTGAAAGCAATGAAAAACTAAGATATCATATCCATATCCTACTCGTCATTATGATGTTTTGGGCAAGCGTTTAAGAGAAAGAACAGAGATGATACTTAGTGCAAACACACAACTAAATCATTCATTATCACGGTCATGTCTTGAACTTCTTAAGAATTTCTTGGAAGAGTTTCTTCTTGTGGAAGAGTGATTAGAACAAGTGTAACTGTGATAGTGAACAACAAAAACTACAACTAAATCCTACAATACTTATAGCCATTCATCATTCATCATTATAATCTATTGGAAGAATTTCTTCTTGTGGAAGAATTAGAATGAATATGACTACAGTAGCTAATTAAAACAACTATGAATTCAACTCCTAATCCTACAATACTATAGTCATTTCCCCATTCATCATTATAGTCTTTTGGAAGAGCGTCTTCTTGTGGAAGAGTTAGAATGAGTACGACTACAGTAGCTAATTAAAACAACTATTAATTCAAATGCAAAACGTAAAGGCAGCTAGAAGACTTATCTAATTTACGCAAAATAAATCCGTGCAAGAGGCAGGGGCCCTCTACCACCTGACGGAATTCAACTCCAGATTAAATCACGCTTTCAAAACAACACGGTCTGCTCCATTAAAGATGAAATAGTTTGAACATAACACTCTGCGTCTTCAGAAATGTAGCACAGAGTCTAAACAAAATCTAGCATCAAATCTAACATAAAATCTCCAACATAGCTCTCGGTCTCCCAAGCGTTTATAAAGCAAATGCACATAACAATACTTGCAACAATTCAGGAACACTGTCTTTCCTTATCGGAATCACGTTAGGACTCTTTGAAGTGGCTGCATGAAGAGGAAAAGACATCTGGACTGAGACAGTCCTAATAGAAGTCTTCCTTCCTAAATGTGTTCCCACGTTCAAAACCATACCCAGAATTCATTTCTTCCTCCATGATGAGCAACGAACCATGTAGACATGACGTGGATCATGCCCATATGCGGTTTTTCTCAAGAGGCCACCCGGAACATACTCAAACATGAAGGCAGCTGCAGAATCGCCGGTTAGCTACGGAATGTCTGCATTCTGCAGCTAGTTCGGTCAAAATGCTTTACAATGGAAAAAATCACAAAACTTAGCAAGTCAGTCATGTAAATCATTCTAGAAGTAATTTTAACTATATTCATTGATCAATTGGGTCTAAGATAGCAATGGACAAGGGAAAATGAGGTAAAATGAGGTGAAGGAAAGCACAATTTTGAGGCTCAACACTAGGTTCATCGCGGCAATCAAACACGTGACTTCAAATATTTCCTGTCAAACTTTATAAAATGGGTTTTTCGGGTTTATCAAAGGAAAATAGGTTTAGTGCCTAAGGATTGAGCGGTTAGTCCTAGCGCTCGGGTATATGGAGGAAAACGGCCGGGGACTTTAGCTCGAGGGGGCTAAAGCCTTAACATCATATAGAATGTGAATTTTATAAGATTTTCCAATGTTTTCAAAGGGGAAATCCAGGTTCGGATAAGGTCAAAAGTGAGTTTTAACCTTAGGGAATGGATTTTATGAAAGGATAAAGGGAAAACATAAGTGTTTGTGGGTTTTCATGAATAAAAGGGAAACGAAGAATGAGGTAAGTTGGAAGGAAGGGAAGGGAGAAAAAGGGGAATGCAACAGTATTTGACTTGAATTCTAGTAGGATATCATAGGTTCGGAGAAGGAAACAGGTATGAAGGTTTAACCAGCAACATGAGTTTCACAAAAAGACTTCAAACACCAACAATTTCAAGACTGAATTTGTTTCTTGAAGGCTGCAAAAATATTTAGCCACCAGCTGACATGATAGGAAAAATATAGGTGGCTAACAGAAGAGATTGATTTAATATTGAACAGACTGCCAGCCTCCAAACCTTCATTTGAACCAAACACTTCTTCTCATCTACCTACTCCATCTTTTTGTCTTGAAACAAAAAATAAACTTGTACATCTGCTCAAAGAAAATCCAACTGATAACCCAATATGCTTGATTGGTGAAATTGTTTTTTCTAATGATTTTCTAAATTCTACTCTATCTAATGACGATGATGATTTTCAAGTAGAAACTAATCATGTAGTGCAACCAACAGTTGATTGGTGTTATGAGTTTCACTATCATCAGCCTGAAAGCAACAATCAACCAATCCAATCCATTAGAAATAGCTTTCACATAATTGGGAATCAGAAATCTATTAGTTGTGACGATGAAGTTGAGAAGAAAGAGGAATTTCTTGAGCAGGATGAAGATAAGGAGCCTTCTCCTGAAAAGGTTGAGGTAATAAAGGATACCCCTACTCAAGAATATTTTGATCTCTTCAAAGAGTACAATCCACTGAATTAGAGCATACCAGGACTACAAGAGGACAACACTGCAATATATGATGAGTCCTCTAGTTCAGATAATAATGAAGATGATGAAGTTTTTCTTTCTCAAGAATATCTTTATCTTGATCTAGTGGAGAAAGAAGAGGTAATCCTGGTTGAAACCTATCTTCCAAAAAATCTCAACCAGGTTAAGGATTATGATGCTTCCAAGCAACATACCGAAGATATAGTCCTCAAAGATGATGTCTTAGAAGCAGACAATCTACCAACCATGGAGGGCCAAAAAGAAGAGAATTCTCATCTTTTCTTTGTTGATCCTATGGAAGAGTGTGTGGAAGCCCCAACTGTCTCAAATTATCAAGCATGGATCCTTTGCAAGAGCCAAATGCATGAAAATCTCTTCTGTGATAGCCTTGGTTTTGAAGATTAATCTTCAAAATGTACTATGGATACCCCCGACAAGCAGCCATAATTTATATTCCTTTTTGTCACTACTCAACTGGCTACATTGGCACTTTTGTATCATAAAAAAATGTAAATATTCCAAGTTAGAATAGGGTAGATAGGAATTTCTATAAAAGCTCAGCTTTAAGCATTTAGTTAGTTGTTGATTTTTTTCTTGAAGAAAAAAGAAAAATACAAAAACAATAGAAGATAGAAAAGAGGGCAGAGTGAAAACAAGAAACATATAGCCCCATACCAAAAAGAGAAACAAAGTCTAAAAGTGTGCAAGCTCAAATGCCACTCCTAAACACACACTTCTAGTTAGTCATACAGCCTAATCATGACTAATTAGTTTTCAATTTACTGCTGATAGGTTAGTGAACTATATTTTCCAAACAGCTCAATCATGGCTTATCAGTAAGGTAGATTAGGATAGAAAAGCAAAGGTTCAAACAAGCTCAAAATCTGAACCTATGAAATTCAAAAGAAGAATGGCTTTAATCAAATCAAATATTGAGCCTAAGGTAGACAAAAAAATGGTTCTAATCTGCCCAAAACATGATCCAGGAAGGAATGAAAGATAGCTCAAAAAAATTCAAATCAGAGCTGAAGAAAGATGAAGGGTGTTTTTTTGTTTTTTGTTTCTTTGTTTTTTTTTTTTTTTTAATTTCAGATCTTAAGCCTTCACAATTTTGTTTTCATTTTCTGCAAATTTTAGTCTATGTGAAGCCTTTTTTTATGCCATAGACTAAAATCAAGTTAGAATTCTTAATCCTAGCTTGGCTGTTTTTAAATTTCTATTTTAGAATTTAGAGAATAAAAGTTTGTCAGACAGTTTAATCCTGACAGATTGTAGTTAGGTAGAGAAGATGATGAACTCAACTGTTTAATCTGAGTTCATGGAGAAATAAGGATAGACTTATAATAGTTTTATGTTTTCAATAAAATAATAAAATGCTGATGTTTAAGGTCTGCAAGTCCAAATGAACCTTCTGAAGAAAAAATGTTAGGAATTAGGTGTGTAGGTAGCTGTTTGGGAAAGAATTTTTCTGCTGATATGTCTAATGTTCTGCTCATCTTTCAAGCAGATGATCAGAGAAGAAGAAAATGTTTTCGAGGTACAAAGCCACTGATCTACATCCAGAGAAATATTTTCTGAGGCTCTTGACACCTCCAAGGAGCTGCCATCCCAAGTTGGAGCCGCTGTTAGCCACCTATAAAATTTGTCATATCAAAATGGTGGCTAAAATCTTTTTTAGCCTTTAAGGAACAATTCATGACCAAATTTTTAGTTCTTAAATTCTTATGATGATCTCTATCCTTGAGTTAATATTCACTATTGTTTCCATCATAATCCTAAAAATATGCTGTTTTCCAAGAGAAGACTGCTTAAAAGCCCATTTTCCATCATTTTTACCCCTCCTTTCATTCATAAAAAAACTCCATTTTCCTCTCTTTTTCCTCCATAAAATCCCTCCATAAGCCTCATTTAACCTTCAAAATCATTCACAAATCCCTTTAAAACCTTATATATCCCCTTTGTATGGTTTTAAAATGCCTTCATTTACCTATCGTAACCCTCAATTTGCCTAAAAAACTCTGTTTTTTAGGCCTAAAACTACTTTTATGCATATAAGGTTTTCCTAAGCCCCCGAGGGCTTAACTCCCGTAACCTCTTTTCTCATAAGACCTTAGGCCCCGAAACTGGGAGTTAAAGGGCTTAAAAACCTTTCCCAAACCTGAATTTCCTTTTTATTTTCATAAAACTCGACTTTCCTTTGTATTTTAATAAATCTCGACAGTTCAAAGTTTCAACGAATATCGACCGTTAATCTAAACTGATCAACGATCATTGGCTCATCACATCGCAAGTCTGCATGGGTCCTTATTTTATTCGTGTCCTTCAAAATTTTTTTGATGCGATCCCATAGAGAAAATCCCAGCCATTGATCCATGTTCATCCAACGGTCCGGATCTCATCGCATCGCGCCCATCCATCATGTTACCCTCCTCTGATACCGATCTCCCCGATTGAATCTTAGCCGTCGAATCCACAAGAATTGACAGCTAAGATTATGTTGCACTCTGCCCATAAATCTTCTCCCCTACCCCTACGATTGAGTCTCAACCGTCGATCTGACTCCCAGATTCGACGGATAGCGCTCTGTCGCATCGCGCAATTTCTCAAGTGCCTTCTTTTTTCCTCCTCTAATTTGCGATCATGCTGATCAAATATTAACCATCTGTCATACGAATCCAATGGTCGAGATGCAATCTGATAGGCCCAATTCCTTTTGGACCTACCTCCCACCTCGTAAAACTCCTGTCCACTCACACGCTGCCACCTAGACCCCATTATCTCCCCGCCCCACAACTTACCCCATCGCAATTTTTCCGCGCCATCGGATCCAGGCCCTCTAATCAAACAATTGATAGTGATTTTCGCAAAAGTTATGCGATAGCATGTTAATGCCCAAAAAAAGTCTAAAATGGGTGGTTTTCTGAATCCACATGTCAGCAGGCATACAATATCACGTTTTTTTTGGCCAAACCACTTGCCGCCCAAAAAAATTGCGAAAACCATTTTGGTTTTCTACCTTACCACCTTTCCCCCACTGCATTGACTTTCCTACTTCTGAATATTGGCCGCCAATTGTTTCAATCCAACGGCCCCGATTTAACTTCCCCCCCATTTCGTTTTCCATTCACCTATCCCCCTTAGCATTTCACCGATACTTCTCCGTCATCGATCTCCGAAGATCAATGGTCCTGGATAAATTTCCTCCATTCTGTTATACCATTTCCCCCCTCTGCATAATGACCCCACCGATCAAAATCCGTCGTTCATCCTCCTGATAGAATGGTCTGGACTTAATATTTCTACCATTCACTCGACAGACTCCCAATTAACCCCATCAAACGATCTTGTCTGTTGGTTTTTTTCATCTAACGGCCACGATTTAATGTCACACCTGAGATCTCCACAGCAGCCTTTTAACCTATCTTTCACGGATTTTCTTAGTTTTTGTTTGTTTTTGCAGGTTATTAAGGTTTTATCCACAATTTTAAAAAGAAACAAAGGCCAGGGATGACGATCCCCAGGCCATATATTCATGAATAAGGTGAACCTGCAGGGTTCAGATTATGATTCTACCTTTTCCTCATGAGCATTGGTGATCTCATGAAACCTTCTGCACACCTGCAAAACAACAGAAACACAGTGAATATCAAACAACCAAAGAGTATCAATGTCAATGGATAGGATTAAGAAAAAGTGAATATTAATGATTTTAAATAGAGTTTAAAGGGATTAAGGCACCAATTCGAGAATCAAAGGCCTAATGTGCATTTGTTAAAGGATAAAGACCGGAAATAAAGATCAAGGCCTGATTACGCCTAAAAAACAAAGTAAAATAGATTAAAAGTTTTTTAAGAATAAACAAAGAGATATATCAATCCAAAGGGCCTCCACTACCACATCAGAGGCTAATTGAATCCTCTCCAGCTACCAAAGTGCCACTTGCATCTCTCCATAAATCAGAAGAAGGCAGAGTTATTCCCTCAGTCAGTGATATTTTTTTCAAAGCAGCCAAAGTTATTGCTAGTCCACCTGAGAGTTGTAAGGTCAACAAAATATACCTAGCATTCTTAAGACTTAATGAGAATCAATTAATTTATTGAAAATATCATAAAACTTCTCCATTGAGCCCCTCAAAGGCCGAGAAGCATTAACTTGTATTAATTGAACTTAGAGATCTTTTCTTTCATCCCACCTCCTCATTTCTTCTATAAATAATTCTGTAGAAGATGAGATATAGGTTGGTCTCTGGATATCTGTTGCATGTAAATATTTTGTTGAAGCTTTTGTAGCCCTGCTTTTAATTGAAGATACATAAGCTGAGATGAGAAGTTTGAAGCTGTAGAGACCCACTGGACTTGATGATTGTAACTGGTTTGAACATCAAATACAAGCTTATTTATGGGATCCTGGTCTATGTCAATGGTGATGTGTTTCTCACTATAATAATTATTTTTCTTTATGTTTCCATTCTGTCCACTTTCTTTGATAAAGAATAACAAATATAGAGCTAGGATTTACTATTAAAAGTACCCTACTCTCACTGACAAGCTTTATCTTTATGTTTTCCTCTAATTGTGTATTTAAGAATGATTTAATATAGTCCAAGCAGTTAATAAATGTTGGTGTTATCACGTCTAACTATCTAAACTTCAAACATTGTTCTTGAATGTTATTTTGATTACATGCTAAGTAGAGTTGGACTAGGAAAGTTTATGGTTTGCCCTGTCCTCTAGTTTTTCTCCAAAGGTTGTTTGAAAGTTTCCCTGAGAGTGTGTTGAAAGCAAGATAGGTTCAAAGTCCTTACCTGATCTTAGACTAATTTTGTGTTTATCATGAATTTTTTCCTTTTGAATATGTTGAAAGCAAGATAGTTTCAAAGTACTTACTTGATCTTAAGCTATTCTAAGTGTTTTAAATGTTTTATATTGAAAGTATATCAAAAGCCTGATAGTTTCAAAATACTTACCTGATCTTGGATTACTTTTATGTATTTTCTAAAGTGCATGCCAAAAGCAGGATATTTTCAAAGTACTTACTTGATCTTAGGTTGTTCTTTGTTCTTCATCTGTTTGATTTCCCTCACTTCATTTCTTATTGTTCCATTCCCTAAAATCAACTTAAAGAGATCATTTGTCATAGATGACTTGCCCCATGGACCACTCTTGAACCTTGCTGTTTCAATTAAATCTTCTTATGACTCCATAGCCTAATGGATTGAAGCTGCTCCTTGCCTATCTTATTAGCTAAATCATCCCTTCATTTTCATACACCTTCACCCTTCATTTGAACTTCCTTCACCTTCATGCTATCCTTTCCCAACCAAAACCAAAAAAAACCCTTGTTCTTAATAACTAGCCTAATATCACACTAAAATACCTTTAAATATAAATCAATCTTTGCACTTATAGAGAGATCCCTCTCTAAATTAAGGAGGGCTAGATCCTAGAATCCCAAAGTGGTTCATATGTAGGCTTTGCAGTTTGTATTTGCCAATCTTGGAAATTAGAGAGACCTAACAGGAGGATAATATCAAGGAGATATTGGCTTCCTTTAGGAGTTAAGGAGGTGGTCAACTCTCCTAAAATCACTCCTTGTTTTCTACTCTAAGCCCTGATTATGCAATCTTCCTAAAAAATGGCATATTTAGCTGATTTTCCTACATATATGTTAGCCACCTGTAAAATTTGATTATACCAAAAGGTGGCTAAATCTATTTTGAGCCTTCAAGGAACAATTTTCTATGACAAAAAACTATTGGCTCTTGAAGACTCTTGAAGGCCTCCTGCCTCTGTCCAAATCTACACTGTTGTTTACTTCCCAAAAGACCCTGAAATCCTGCTGATTTTAAAGACCAAATACTGCTGCAAAGACCTTCATTTTTCCCCTTCTGAAACCTTCATTTGCTCCCCTTTTTCTCCATAAAAAATCCCTTGTTTTCATAAATCCTCTTCTTCCATTTATGAAAATCACTTTCCCATAGTTGAAAACCTATTTTTTAACTATACAGAAACCCTTGAAACCCTTTGAAAACGTTGAAAAATCAATAAAAATTCATATTTTCTATGTATTGGACTTAAGCCCCCTTCGGCCAGGTCCTTAACCCTTTTTGTCCATGCACCCTGGTGCTATGACCACGTGCTGAGCTAGTCGGGCACTTAGCCACATAATATATTTTCCGTTCGAAATATAAAACCTTTGTTTTATTATAAACTTTGGGTTTTATTCATTTTATAACTTTTTCCACCGGATCGAATTTCGATTTAATTTCCACCGTCGATCTAAATCCACATATTGATGGTGTGGAGCGCATCTTTCCGTGGTCCCCACCGCCCAAAAGTCAGTTGCCTGAAACCGGCGGTATCCATCGCACCGTCTTCGGGCCCAAAGCTGTTTTCTTCCGATGGCCAGCGATTCCATACGCTGTTTGACACGCGTCCTGTGTACTTTTTGTAAACCGACATCCATCCGTTGTCCATCGCGCATTAATGTTTGAACCAGGATGCCCAGTGATATCACCATGGACCATCCGATCTAGGCCCACTGATCCAACGGTGATCGCTCGCCAGAGTTGCTCGATGGTTAACGAAGGTGTGCGCGCAATAACCGGGCCATCGTATAGCGGCAAATTAATCTCCGCCATCGATCTGATCTGCAGATCGACGACCCACAATTCATCACCCAATCTCTCCATTTGACTTTCCATTGCCCAATCCTGACCGTCGATCTCTGCACGATCGACGGTTCAGATTCATCCTCCTCCTCTGACCGCCTCGTTCAATATCGATCGTCGATCTCTGCACGATCGATGGCTCGGATTTAATTTTTCTTCCGCCCATTCTATGATCTCCCCAATTAATCCCGACTATTGGATGATGCCATCCAATGGCTCCGATCTCCTCGCACGCCCTCCGATGCAGTCAACCTATAAAAGCAGGATTTCTTAATAGTTTTCGTATTTTGCAGGGTTTTTATCATTTGTTCGCAATTTTCAAAGAAGATTCAGAGGCGGAGGGTGACGACCCTCCCGTCTTTGATTCATCTAAGGAAATCATTCACAGGGTGGAAATGCACGTTTTCTCAGTGTTTTCTCAGGCATGGATGCCTTATAAACCCTACGCAGCCCTGCACAACAAAAAAGAACACAGCAAATCGGGCATAGACAAAGAGTATCAGCGCTGAAGACAAAAATGCACCAGAACAGAGGATTAGAGACAGTTTCACGGGGATTATGTCTAAGATGCTTATCAAAAGCCTAATCCCCAAATAAAACATAGTTTACTGAAAACCTAAACTGTTTTATCAAGAAGGAACGCCTCCACCGACACAATATGAAGCAAATCGATTCCTCCCAGCTACCATAGCACCACCTGTTCCTCAAAGTACTCAATCAGGGGCCGAAGTTATTGAAGAAGATCAGATTCTGCCTCAGCGCAGCCAAGAAGTTACTTCTGTAATGAAACTTAATGCAAAAGACATCTGCAGGGTAACCCTAGTGTCACACAGAGCCTCAAAGGTCAACTAAACTCCCACCGAGCTTAATTCATAAGTGAAAATCAATTAATACAGTGAAAAACTTGTACAGTTTCTTCATTAAGACCCCTAATTTCCAAGAAGACATTAACTTTGTATTAATTTTATTTGATATCTTTTATCGGATCTCACCTCCTCATTCTTCTATATATACTACAACGGAAGATGAGTGAGGGGTTGGTTGTAGAACTTTGATATAAATTTGAGAAAAAACTTCTGGTTGTACATAATATTCACTAGCTCTTGGAGCTCTGCTAGTGATAGATAGGTTAGGCTAAGATGTGTAGATGGTTGCTAACCTAAAGCACTGGACTTAAAGCTGTAAGTGGTTTGAAGCATCAATACAAGATGATTTATGGGATCCTAGTCTATGTTGACGGTGATGTTTCTCTAATTGTAACTTGTTATTTTTGTTTCTATTTTCATCTGTGTTTCATATTCTCTTATAAAGAACAACATGCACAGAGTTAGGACCTACTGTATATCAGTAACCTTCTCTAACTGAAAATCTTTATCTGAATGTTTTCTTCTAAATTGTGTTATTTAGGAATGATTTAATTCAGTTCAAGCATAGGAATGTTCGCGTTACCTCATCTTATTGTCTTAGATGAATGTTATTCTTAGGTGTTATTTTCAGTATATGTTTTGTGAAGATGAACTGAGGAAGATATGGTGAGCCCTAGTCCCAGAATGATCCCATAGACTATCTGATTGTTTCCCTTTGAATGTGTCAAAAGCTGGCTAGTTTCAAAGTACTTACCAGATCTTAGGCCATTCTATTGTTATCTTGTATTTGTCTTGAAAGTAACCAAGTAAAGAAGAACTAGGAGAGGATTTGTGGTGAGCCCGGCCCGCTAGTTTCTAATCCAAAAGTTTCCTTCAAGTTCCCCTCTATTTTAAGATGTTTTCTATTGAAAGTGTATCAAAGGCTGGCTAGTTTCAAAGTACTTACCAGATCCTAGTTTACTTTTATGTCTTTCTTGAGTCCATGTCAAAGGCCAGCTAGTTTCAAAGTACTTACCGGATCCTGGGCTGCTCTTGTTTCTACATTTGTTTATTTCTCCTTCTTATTGTATCATTCCATTCCATAAATCAAATCTTCAAAGAGATCCTTAGACATAGATGACTTGCCCCATGGACCACTCTTGCCTCTTGTTGTTCTAATGAAACCCTATTATGACTCCATATCCCAATGGACTAAAACCTGCAATTTTCTACCTTTTTGACTGAAGCTTACTCTGATTTCCTGCAACTTCTCACCTTTGGAACTTTTTGCACTCAGAACTTTCCACCTTGAACAGTAATCATGCTCAACCATCCAAAAAACAAACAAACCTTTGGCCTTCATAACTAGCGTAATATCATAACCCCAAACTTCAAAGACAAATCCATCTTTGTACATATTGGAGAGATCCCTCTCCAGATTCAGGAGATCTAGATCCTAGAATCCCAAAGTTGGTTGAAACAATGTTGTTTCTGTAATTGAACTCTGCCAATCTTGCTAATAAATTACAGATTCCTAACAATATAAACCACACTAGGCTTCAAATTATGACAATCCTTAATACACCATCTTCACTAAGAAACATATGGCAAGAATGCAATTAATTGTGAGAAAGAGAGAATAATTAGGCTAAAAAGGTGACAATTAACCCCTTAAAATGTACCTAATGATGGTGCTCATCATAACTCCCTACCAAATCATTTCTCATCCTCTAAGAAACTTATTCCTCTTTCTAGATTTCTTTTAGTGCCCTGGTGACCTCTCTCATATCCCATGGCATCATGGAAGGAGTTCCCTCCAGAGGGTAGAATATTGCATTCTTTTATGATTCATCCCATTCCTTGTTCTCTTCATCTTGATATTTATTTCATCTGTTTCTACATTTTATGTTGGTTCTGCTTCTGTTTCCACTTTCTCTTCTTCCTCTTCTTTCTCTTTGATACCCCTTTCTCCAAGGCTACAGGTAGGGGTCTATCCAGGAGTGATAGCTTGTGTCCCAATGAATTCTTCTTTGTCCATGTCTATGAAGGTGGACCAAGGCATAGGGATGTTGATTCTATTGAGAGCATCTCCCACTATGAGTTTAATGAGATAATGGTGAGCTAGGTGTTGATAATTTCTCCCCCTTACCCTCTAGTTCATGTCTTTGATTGAGTACAGAAGGAAGTATGGGATTTTTATTATCTGTTATAGTGGAATATCTCCTTTGAATCTAAGCTCATGAAATAATCTGAAATGGTATCCATAGACCACACTTAGTCTTCCCTCACAAGAAATATATTTCATGATATGATATGCTACCTCATCCCATGGGTAAGGGAGACTTTCCTTTCTTACCCCATTCTTATCCTCAATGTATTCATCATTAGGCACAAATAAACTCCTCTTAGAGGCAATGCTAGAGACTATGTCATCTTTGGTCCAGTTAACTCGTAGGGGCAAGGTTGTAACTTTGTTAACGACCTTAGGGGTTATGGTAATGGTTAGCCCTCTAACCACTATGGTCGCCCTCTCATTAACTTGGGAGTACAAGACTACTATAATTTCCCGATTCATTTCATCATATAATCCCTTAAGGAGCTCGAAGAACCCCAACCATTGGTGATTTCTAAATATGTCAACCACATGAGGGTGTAATATAATTATTTTTATGTCTGTGGGCTCGCTTCTGTTAAAACCTCCCCCATCTTGTGACTGTGTTATAGAGATGTTTTTTTGGCTTGTGTTCAAAATCACTGGTGATATGAGACCCCAAAGGCTTCAAATTAACACAAACTGTGATTTTCTCACCCCAACTTCTCTGAGAAACCTCTTAAATTTCTGAATTATGGCTTGACTATGTGTAAATTTTCATGAAAAATATTTAAACTTGGTGGGGTAATGTTCACTTACCTCTACAATTATGATGTTTTATTTATTTAAGGATGGTGGTGGGGTGTCAATACACTCTAAGGGTGGCTTTCATGACACCCTTAGAGTCTAGCACTATGTGGCCTCCTGGAAACTTCATGTAGCATCGGCAGAATTTCTTGTAACACAGACTTGCATGCAAGCCTTGACCATGGATCGAAGCTCCTTGATAGATCATGTCTCTTTCTTGCTCTGATTGATCTCAGAATACACAATAGAATGAGGGAGAATGAGCCAAAGTACACCTTTTATTCCAAATCGAGCGGACATGGGGCATAGTGGTGATGTGGATTTGGCACGAGGCTTCCTCATTTGGTTCATTGGTCCCACTCAAGCCAATCATTCACATCCACCTCGAAATAAAATCCAAATCCTCGTGATCTCTCTCTTAACTGATGCAACATCTCCATTTGGCATGCAAACCCCACTAAATATTTACTTTAACTCTTCGAGGATGGCCAATTTAACTAGCCAACTTTTTTCCTATTAAACTCTTTATTCTCGACATTAACTCATTTTAGCCAAATGATGCATAGCGAGAGGGTGAGGGAGCCATACCTAAGCTTAATTGATGATGATGAGGGGCATGATCCTTTGATGCAAGGAGATGGAGCATGGTGATTGCCATCAATGATTTTTTTTTTGAGTGAGCGGCTTATTTTTTTGAGTGAGCTGCTTATTTCCTTTGTTTGCTACTTATTTTGCAAGTGTCTCATGGAGATCCTTAGGTGCTATTGTTGGTGTGTGTAATATTCCTAAAATTAGTATGCAGCTAATGGGAATATTAAATTTTGTTTCTTGCACTTAGTAGGTGAATAAATGGGGGAAAGAGACCCATACTTATCTTGTATTAGCATAAAAGCCCTCTTGGTGTGAAAAGGGGATATCTTAGTGGCTAGATTTTGCACTTTCCATGTATGAACAGGAAAAGAATCATGATGATTCAGTCAAGTTGATCAAGTCAACAACGCAGTATGGAGGAGCAGTCTTGATAAAGCTACAACACAGTTTTGGAGGGAAAGTGTTCACATGGTGTTGGAAACCCTAATAGGTGGGACCCAAGGTGAGGAGGCTCACAAACCTTATAAGGAGGAAGATAGCAGAAATTTGAGGTTAGCTTATCGATTATTTATTTTGGTCTGCTTAGACTATTGAGCATTCTTCAGCTGTTGAGTTGAGTATGCAGTGTTGTTCACCACAAGGCATTCCTGCTTAGGGCTTCCTTTTCCTTCATGGAGTGATCCCTTGGAGGAGTTTTGTTTTTCATTTTCCCACATCTAGGCTTGTGGCCAAGCATCCTCCTTCAGCCACAATGTTATTCTTGTAGCAGGGGACATTTTTTTGTAGGTTGTTGCAGTGGGAGACTCACAACACCAGCTCTTGATCTTATCTTTGAGAGGACGGAGCTCCCATTGCTTTGCAATATTTGTACAAGAGATTTCAGAGCTGATTTTTTATCTTCGCATGTGTCCAAATCATTTCCCCTTTTCTACAGTGCATTTATTTGCAGAAACTGCGTCCTTTTCAAGAGTGTTGTAGTAACAGGGTTTGAACCCTTGCTTGTGAGCTTGTACTTGGAGGAAGGACCAACGCTTCTCCCGGGAAGCTTGTATATCATTATTCTTCTCTCTCGTGTACATTTCCAACTATATATATATAGAGCTATAGAATACTTCATTTTCCAGATCTAGATCTGTAGATCTGCTCTTTTATCCATTGTATTTTCATTGAAACCTTTGCTGGGTTATTCTTGTTGTGTATAAAAAGGAAGGAACCTCTATTTTCTTAGCCATTGGATGATTGTAAACTCCTGATCTCTTATTTATCATTATTTTCTACATAATCCCTCACTTAAATCACGTTTTACATGATTCAGTCCTTTTGCATGAGTTAAACTATGGGGTTTGAGCTTATTTGAGACATATTGACTTGGGGAGATCTGTTTATGTTGGCTAGAGTGATTTGTTTCAACTCTAATTCTACATGTGACTTGTATATGATATATTATAAGGGATCCAAGTCCAATTCCTCACATATATAGCATTATTTTCCAAAGAAAACCATTTTATGCCCTATATTGCTGCATTTCCCCACTTGGGAAGGAGGGTATAGGCCATATTTTTGCTGAGGTTCATTCATTTGCTGGTGAGATTTTATTTTACATCTAATGAGCTGATCTACATTTCCATGCTCATGATTTGATGAAGTCCAACTTAATAAAATCTTAAGATATTCTTATTATTGTTGTAGAAATCCCTATTTTTGGATATTACAGTGTGGCTTCCCTTCTAGAGTCTTATGGTGATCATGTTAAACCATATTCATCCACTACCTCCTACTTATTTTATTTTTTGGTTGCATGTATAGAATTGCTACATGAATTGATCATCTTCCTATAGCAGTCCCCTTATTGTAGTTTTGGAGCTCCACTAAGATGAGGAACGAAGAGAAGTAGTTTAGGGATGCTAGGGGTGGAGTTAAGAAGTGAATGGAGTGGTGAAGTGGAGGCATATGTGAGAGTAGGCCCTGTGTGAGGATTTAGCTAAACTAGATCACAGTGGCGACATATAGGGTTTAGTGATTGAATATTTATGCATGGAGTGGAGTGGTGGTTAGGAGTGGTAAGTATAGTTAAAAAATTATTTTTCATGTCTTATTGAGGGTTAGGTGCCTTTGAGTGAGCTTTTTCCTTCTCAGATGAGTTTCTTGTAGTAGTACATGGTTTCCTGTAGCTCTACAGGAAATTGTGTAGTAGCCTAGGACATCATGTAGCACTGCAGAGAGTAGGAAAAAAATGGGATTTTTTCTCACCTGGAGGGAGAAATAAATGAATGGATGCATATAGGTATTGGACATGGAGAGGATATGTATAAAAGAGAGATAAAGATAGAAGGGATGCCACTCCCTTTGCCTAAATTTTCCTTGATCAGAAACTTGTAAAACAGATGCAGGTTAGTGCATAGGTGTTGTTTCATTCCTTTTTCTTTTTCCTTTTATTTCTCTCTTCTTCTTTTTTTAAGAAAAGTGGATTGCCTTAGCAGATGCTTTCAACCCACAACCCTGCCTTGGGCACCTCAAAGAGGTTTTCACCAAATGATCTTTTATTTATCTATTTTTTTTTCTCTTTTTTTTGTTTTCTCTGGGATCACCTCATGGAAGTTTTCAACCCAGGAGTTGGCCTTCGATTCCTGAGAAATATTTTCACCTAGGACTCTTTAATTTTCTCATTTTTCTCAATTTCTAGGAAGGTGAGGGGTTGGAAAATATGGAGCTTCAAATGACACTCACCTCCTTGTTTATTGAATTGATAAATTCAACCTTAGAAAGGGACTTCTTGTACATTTTTAGCCTGTAACCATTGATAAGTAGATGGATCCCCACCTCATATATTTTTTTGATCTGACTAAGCCCATTTTCATGGAATTTATCGACTTGATAAGGTCCTAACCACCTGGTCATTAGATTTCCTTTGAATTCCTTGAATCCGGAGTCATAGAATAGTGCCCAATATCCTTCCTGAAATGCCTTATCTTTGTTGTGTTTTTCATGCCAAACTTTTGTTTGCAGCTGGATTGCCTTTATGTGAAGGAGGACCTACATTTTGAACTCATCCAAACCATTTAGCTGCAACAACCTTTATTGTTGCGCCTTTGTGATGTCCAAGTCTAAGTGAGCTGCCATTCTCATGGTGTTATACTCAAATTCAATGGAAAGAAAATATTTCTTCCCATAAACTAGATCATATGGAGTAAACCTTGTAGTTGTCTTCCAGGTGGTGTTGTAAGCCCAAGTGGCTTCTACCAATATTTCTACCCAATATTTCCTACTACTACTTGAAAACCTTGGTGAGGATTTTTTCCAAGGCTCTATTTGCTACTTCCACCTAGCCATTTTCTTGAGGATGATAGGTAGTAGAAGTCTTGTGTTGTATCTTTTGCTGCCTCATGAGGTTCTCAATGAGATGAGATTTAAACTGAGCCCCATAATCAGTGACTACCTCTATGGGGTATCCAAACTTGTAGAACACATTATCTCTCCAAAACACAGTTATCTTATCTTCTATTTCTTCCTTCACGGCCATTGTTTCAGCGCACTTGGTCAAGTAATCGGTGCAAACTATGATATACCTCTTTTTCCCGGATGGTGGATCAATGGGTCCAATGAAGTACATGCCCCACTTTTCAAATGTATCTAAAGCCACCTAAGGTTTCAAAGGAATTTCATACCTTGGTGTAGGTCTCTCCATCCTTTGACATTGATCACATCAATTGGTGTATCTCTTGAAATTTTTTGAAGGTTGTCCTCTTAGCAGCAAAGTGGCCCCCAAAGGGACCCTCATGGCATGCTAAGAGGATTTCAAAGGCCTCTTATTCCCTCACACATCTTCTAAGAATTTTATCGGGACTATATTTGAAGAGATTTCTACCAATCCCAGTGAAGGGGTGATTTTCCTGATAATCTTGCTATTTTCTTTGGATGAAAGGTTTGGAGGAAACGTCTTAGCAACCAATTAGTTAGCTATGTAAAAAAACCAAGGAGAGAGTGATGAGATAGATAATAGATTTTCATCCAGAAGCTGATCATCCACCATTCCTTCCTCATCTGCAAGTAAATTTAGTCTAGATAAGAAATCTACAACACCATTTTCCTTTCCTAGTTTATCAACAATTGTCAAATAAAATTGTTGTAATAACAACAACCATCTAATGATTCTAGAATTAACATCCAATTTATTCATTAAGTACTTGATGGCTGCATGGTCAGTATGTACAAAGGTTTGATAACCAGTAATATAATGCTTGAATTTTTTTAAGGAATGGAAAATGGCTAAGAGCTCCTTTTCAGTGACAGTATAGTTAAGTTCTATTTTGGATAGTTAAGTTCTATTTTGGATAGTTTCTTGCTAATGAAATAAATTGCATAGGGTAATTTGTCTTACAACTGCCCCAAGTCTGCCCCCACAACTTTATCTAATGCATTTGTGTGGATCTGGAAGGGAAGAGCCCAATTGGGACCTCGAAGAATGTGGAAGTGGTTGGATTTTCCTTGATGAGATCAAAAGCCTCCTGACCAGAAAAAATCAGATCTTTGGCCAGCAATTCATATAATGGCGAAGCCAATTTGCTAAAGTCCTTAATGAACCTCCAATAGTAGCTAACCAAACCTAGGAAACTTCTGAAATCTCTCTGCTTTTAATGAATAGGCACCCTTTTTATGTTGGCGATTTTGTTTGGGTCTATCTGTATTCCTGCTTGTGATATTGAGTGGCCTAGGACTATCCCTGCCCTTTTTAGAAATTCAGAATTTTTCAGACTTAGGGAGAGATACATTTCAATGAAATTTCTCAACAATTTTCCCAGATTGGAGAGAGCCCCCTAGATATCATACTCATAATGTGTGAAATTGTCCATGTAGATTTCTACAGAGTCATGGACTAGTTCAGAAAAAATGCTCAGGACTGTTCTCTGGAAAGTAGCAGGGGCATGTGAAAGTGGTTTTGTCCTGGTCCTCAGGGCTAATTTGGATCTGTTTCTACCCATTAAACCCATCTATGAAAGAGAAAAATTTCTTCCCTACACAACCATCTAGGACTTGATATATGAAGGGTGAGGGAAATCGTCCTTCTTAGTGGCCTTCTTTAACTATCGGTAGTCAACACAGATTCACCACTTTCCATTTTTCTTTAGGACTAGAACAAGAGAAATATCTATGGTACAAATGGGGTAGGGCATGGTATTGTACACTTCATCTTCTTATTATTTATCTCCAACCATAAGGGTAGGTCATGGTAAATGGAAGGTTGGGTAGGAGGATATAATACCAGTTGTTCAGACAAGGACCCATTATTTATAGTCATGTTTCTGGCCTTGCAACTGATATAAGCATCGGTAGTGGCCAAACAAGGTCTCCATAAGATGAAAGGGTATCCATTAAGCTTTGTTTTTGGCTAGAGGATCAAGAAATCTGTGGGTTACTCTGAGGAGTCTTTTTAGACCATAAAATCCTCAAAAATTCCTTCTGGAGCTACTATGGATTTGTCTGCATGTTCAAAATAGTGGTGGTCTTTCTCAATGCTCCTTAGTGGTTGAGTTTAAGAATATTTTCCTTGTTGATCACATTGATGGAAGCCCCGAGATCTATCAGAGTGTGCGGGACTAGGACACCATCGATGTGTACATAAACTATTGGACTTCCGAGGTCCAGGTACTTCGTGAATATCACCCTTCCCACAAAATTGATGGTGGGGGTGTATTTCTTATTTCTCCCAGGTTTCTTAAAGAAATTTTATTTGATAAGGCTATTGTAAATACAGAAATACTTAATGGCCTAGAGAAGGGGTATTTTCACACACATATTTTTCAGTTCTCCCAGAAGTTAAATCTCTTATGGGGTGTGCTGACAAGAATGGATTAGGTGCTCAGGAAAAGGAGGTTGTTTGGTATGATTATTACTCTTCTCCTTTTCCTCCTCAACCTTTGCAGGTGGAGATGGATGATGATTGTCTTGGATTACTCTTCCAAACCTAAGATTGATGTCATGTATCTCCACAACATAAGTTGGATAGGATCTTTCCCCACTATAAAAATGTTGTGCGTGCTTTTTTTTATGGTTCAAATTGGGATGGGAAGGCATCTGAGGCAAATGAAGCTGGAGAAAAGTGGGTGAGTTGAGGTAAAGGCTAGAGTGGAGGTAGTAAAGAAGGTGGTTGGTTATGTTGGGGCCTCCACCTTTTTGATGGGTTTTTCCACTGAGGTGGTTGAGGAACATACTGTTGGAATGGTTGTTTCACAGGTTGAGGGTGATATGGGGGGGTATAAGTCCAAGTAGGAGGTGTAGGCCATGATGGAGGAGTGAATGTATACCAAGATTGCATAGGTGAATTCTTGTTTGTATGATAGTAGGAGTAAGGTGCACCTTGCATTCCTTGTTGATATGACTAAGGCCCTTGAGGCATCCTTTGATTTATGAAATAGAGTTGCTCGAGTCCTCATTCTCCACCTTGCTATACAACTTTGAGCCCCGGTAAGGAAGGACACTTATCTGTGGCATGATTCTCTTCACAAACTAATCAAAACTCTATGAAATTTAGTGGACATTCATTTCAAGGGTGTTTAATGGTACATCAAGGGAAGAATATAGCCAATTCCCTCTATGATTCCTCTTGATCTGCATTGTGTCCATTTTCCAAGAAAAGGTGTGCAACATCTCACTTTTGAAGTCCTGCAACACATTTCCAATCTCATTTTTTATGGAGGTGGAAGAGGAAGGGGCGTTGGTCATGCTTTGGCTATCTATACCCTTCTTCATAGTTTTCCTAGAGTGGTTTCTAAAGAAAGCGTTGATGTCCTCATAACGAAGCTGGTAGATGTCCCCTCGAGGCATCATATTAAGAGTTTCTATGACCTCTTCCCTGATCCCTCAGAGAAGTACCAATTTGAGTGATCCAGGATCAAGGGTGCGATTGTCTCTTTTATAGTTCAACTGGATATTTCTTCATAATCCTCCAGGGATTGACCAGGTGTTAAGAAACCATCTCACAAAATAGAAGAGAAGAGAGATAAACACCTTATAAATCAACCTCCTTGACGGGGAAACTTTCTTTAGATTACATAAATGAACAATTCTTGGATGATAAAAATGAAAAAACCTCCTTTCTATATATAGGAGTCCATGGGATCACAATGTTACCCTAGATGACCTAAAAATAATAATGTAAGGGCACAACAATAACAATAGTGGGATTTTATGCGCACAATAATAACAATATGGGGACTAGAGGGGTACAACATTAACAATAAGGGGGCTACACTAGTAATATAGGGACCTAACATGCCCCTCTCCTTCAAAAAAGTGCTTTCCTCAATGCTTGAGTAGTTTTGGATGCTTTTGTATAAATTTCTCATCCTCCCATGTGGAATCTTCAGCGGATAAGTTCTTCCACTTGATGAGATACTCTGAAATTGATTGATTTCGTAGCTATCGAGTTCTTGTTTCTGTGACTGCTTCTGGTTCCAATATGATTTTTCCTTCCTCATCAAGTTCTAGCAATATTGTTTTAACTGGATGTTTGTCACCTATAAGCTTCTTTAAGCATGAAACATGGAAAACTAGGTGCACTCGGGAAGAAGTAGGAAGATCTAATTTGTATGTCATAGTACCAATATTTTGCAACACCTTGTAAGGACCATAGTACTTTGGCGATAATTTATTATCCTTATTAGCTTTCTCGAGGGATCTTCATAACTCCCAAATATTCCACAATTCCATTGAGCTAATAAAACTTTGTGGGAAACAGGTCCTGATATTTTGTCAACAGCTTTGCAACCTTCCCACTATGTCATCATACCAATAATCTCCTATTTTAGCCAACTTGGGTTGTTCTTCCATCCAAATGTTGACTTCCTTTAGTTTTAGAGGCTTAGTTACATCCACGATTCCTAACAAGGGCCTTGCAACTGTGTGCTCCCCCTGTAATATTCAAAAATGGAAAAGACAGTAACACAAAACATAATAAAATGGAAACTACAACAACATGGAAATAAACTACAAACACCATAAAAATAGACAGAACAGCTAAGAAATTTTATTAATATGGAAGTGAAAACAATACAAAAGTGCTTTAAAATAAATAACACTCAAGCCCCCAAAAGCAGGTTGGAATAGCCTCAAGCTCTCCCATTGAAATCACTACTCTCTGCAGTGTTGTTGGAGATCTCCCTCTGCGCTGCCCTGCTGGAAATGTTGTTGCTGGGTGAATAGGAATGCATAGATGAGGATGCTATGGTTCTAAAATAATTTCTTGATTTGGAATCTAGAATTTATTGAAAAAACCCAGAATAACCCAAAAAGGGTTTTCAGATTGGCTGACCTCGGAAAATCACCCTCCTAAGGTTTGCAATGCATAACCATTGGGTGTGCCGAACTATGGGCTGAACTAAAAGATAGAATAGGTTCAAGTATTCCCACGCCCAACTATTGAAGGGTTGATCCCCTTCAATGGCTTCCAAGTGGAAATGCTATGGAATTTCCCCCTCTTCTGATGAACTCTTCTAGTAGACTGCGCAATTCACTGAGTGACTGCATAGCACTAGAGGGTCTACAAGTGGCCTCAATACCAGATGATGATATTAGATCACATGGACAACAAGAATCCTCTCCTGAGTAGGCACTCAAATTCCCCCGAGGATGACATTGGGATCTCCACTCGGAGGCACCCTTGTGCTAAACATCACTGCAGACTCGGATAAATAGCCCAAGCATGTTGAAGTTGTGAACGATAAGAAAATAATAATAATCTAGAATAATCACTATGGTTGCCATCCCCTTCCCAATATGCTTGTTAGCCCTCACCCTCTTGGCCCTGCACAATAATGATACTACACACATGGCCACTAACCTCCATTATGACTGCTATGTCCTCTATTGTCTCCACTACCACCATGACTATGTTGTTAATTTGGTAAAATTGACCCAGTCCACAGGCATTGACCCATATTCACAGCAAGAAGTGGTTTATTCATCTTGACCCCATCTAGATGCAATGATCCACATTCACATTAAGAAGTGGATTTATTCCTATGAAAGGGATTTATGGGTCCCTCTATCCTCTTATTCATCTATTAATTAAGGAAGACAAAATTTAATAATCTAATTAGCTAAAAGATAAGTTAGGAATATTACAGTCCTCCCTGCCAAAATGTTGTTTGTCCTCAAGCACCTGCAAAGATGTGGGCCACCCTGTTGACTTGATGCAACTGAGACCAATGCCTGGATCACATACAAACCCCTCAGTGCGACTATGCCCCTATGTCTGGCTACCTAGAATAGACCCCTCAATGTCAAGATCCCAAGTGGATCTCTGACCATACCTATCATCAATCAATCCTCCCATATCCCAACTCCGCCATGGCCAATCATCACCCAAGTCACCTAGCTCGGACTACACACTTCATTTGGCTATATTTATTGCCTCATGATTTGAAGACCACCAACATGCATGAATGCTCCATGGCCCATGATGTTTCGTAGAACTGACTGTATAAGCTACCCCACCAACTGTGTACCAACTCATCACCTCTCTCCCCTGACTCATTCCAATGTTGATCCTACTCTCCCGAAGTCAAGATGGAATGCTAAAGAGTTGTCTATATGTGCCCCACTGCCAACTATAAACCATAGTACTTGTCATGTCTACGGGTCCCTACTCTGCTATGCACCTGACTAAGAATATCGTACCATCAATAGGATACCAACTCATGATCTCCCGCCAATCTATCCCGGTCGAAGAATCTAATATGGTGATATCTACATACGGAAAATGTCTGGAGTGTGGTCACCAACTCACACTCAAATCATGTTTGTTTGTCTTGCCTATCAACGAGAAATTCCTCAAAGGGAATGCCCCTCTCTCTATAATAGGATCAAGTGGGCAAGATGTACTGCAAGCCCCATCGATGTACTCCTGGAGAGTGTTTCTCCCTAAAAGTACTATAGTCCTACTAACTGTATATGAATATACTAGCACCTCATCAATGGGTTGGCCCAAATATGGATGCACCACCATCTCTAATAGCTCTTGCTCAATGGTTGACCCCAAGGTTAGCCGCATATCTAGCACTGGATCATTGTAATCCTCCATCTGGCTCTCCCCTAGAGGACTATTATGCATGATGTGCATAGCCTCCCTCTTAGCTGCCCCATGCTCCACTGTAAGCTGCTTAGGCTGAATCATCACAAATGACTCATCATCCTAAATATCTCTCATCAAGTCCTCTAACTCCTCACCCTGCATGTTGGAAGAAAAATTTGGACTACTATCGTCAACTTCACATGACGTCTCATGCTCCCCAGAAGTATCCTCATATGACCTCATGGACTCATGTGAAGAAGAGTCTTCGTCTTGGAATATAGGGTGAAGGTCCCTCTACTCTACCTCTGCCACATCATTTGCATCACTTAAGCATGAGTGATTAGGCCTCCAAGGTTCTTTGTAGATGAAGCAAAGTCCCTTCCTCAACTCGTTCCTGATGCATGAATTATCAAGAGTAATCCTTTGGATGACTCTCCCTCTGACTCGTATTTGTCGATAACAGCCTCGTAGAACTATATTTTCTAAATGTGGTGTTTCCAAATGCTCAAAAACATCCTAATAAATCCTAGGTGAGATGCATCTGAGGGCACACCTAACACCCCTGTCCATAAGTCCCCTTGGAGGCAATGCTCCAAGTGCCTGGTGCACCATATCATGTGTCACTGCATACCACCAAGTGTCTCTGCACTCCTCATCATGCCATTGTATACTGCAACCTACCCCTATACACCACCAGATACCGTTGGTTACGCATATACCATCATGTACCGTCATATATCCTACATGGGCCAAAAGATCCACCAGTTCGCTAGTAATCCCCCAATGAGGTGGGCTACATCTCCCCATGTGCTCCAAAGGATCTGAGTAGCTCGAATCCTCACATGAAAATGACACCATTTCTCCTATCCTCCATAGCTCAAGTGTACCATATACCCATGAGCGAGCACCGTCACTATGTACTCCCATGTCTAGTGGCCTGCCGATGCCACTTCCTCCAACCAGCTCCTGCCAAAGTAGGCTAATCACCCTGTGACTCCATGAACGGTCGTTATGCTAAGATAGCTTTTGAAAAGGATGTACCCTCCTATTGAACTGTTAGGTCTCTGTAATAAGCAATATTGGCAAAAGTCCGATCACAGAGTTAACATCATTTCAACCAACTTTGGGATTTTAGGATCTAGCCCTCCTGAATCCGGAGAGGGATCTCTCCAATATGCACAAAGATGGATTTTTCTTTGAAAGCTTAAAGTAATGGTATTAGGCTAGTTATGAAGTTCAAGGGTTTGGTTTTGTGTTTGGATGGTTGAACATAGTTGCTGTCTGAGGCGAAATATCTATATGCAAATAGGTTCAAAAGTGAGAAGCTGCAAGCAACAAGAGTAAGCTTTAGCTAAGATGAAAGATGATGGCAGGTTTTTAGTCCATTGGGCTTTGGAGTCATAAGAGGATTTAATTGAAGCAAATCAGGTTCAAGAGTGGCCTATGGGGCAAGTCATCTATGCCTAAGGATCTCTTTAAGGTTTGATTTAAGGAATGGAGTGGTACAATAAGAAGGGGAAAAAAAATGAAGAACAAAGAGCAGCCCAGGATCTGGTAAGTACTTTGAAACTATCCCGCCTTTGACCAGGCACTTAAGAAAGACATGAAAGCAAACTAGGATCTGGTAAGTACTTTGAAACTAGCCGGCCTTTGATACACTTCCAATAGAAAAAACATAAAAAACAAAGGGAAACTTGAAGGCCACCTTTGGAGTAGAGACTAGCGGGCCGGGCTCACCACAAATCCTCTCCTAGCTCTTCTTTACTTAGTTACTTTCAAGACAATCACATAGATAACACAGAATGGCCTAAGATCTGATAAGTACTTTGAAACTAGTCAGCTTTTAACACATTCTAAGGGAAACAATCAAATAGTTATGCAGACAAGTCTGGGACCAGGGCTAACCATATCTTCCTTCCAGTTCATCTTCACACAACTTATATTGAAAGTAACATTTAAAAATAAAATTCAGTCAAGGCAATAAGATGAGGGAACGCCAACATGCCTATGCCTAAAATGAATTAATCATTTCCAAATAACACAGATAGAAGAAAAACATCCAAATAAAGATTTCTCAGCCAAAGAAGGTTACTGGTATACAATAGGTCCCAACTCTGTTTAAACTGTTCTTTATAGCAGAAAATGAAACATAGTGAAAACAGGAACAAAATCACAAGTTACAATAAGAATAACATCACCGTCAGCATAGACCAGGATCCCATAAATCAACTTGTATTGATGCTCCAAACCGGTTACAATCTTCAAATCCAGTGTGTCAATTCATCCTTCTTTCACAACCTAACCTATCTGCCACAAGAAGAGCTCCAAGAGCCAGTGAAACACTATTTACAGACAGAAACCTTCAGCTCAATTACATAACAATGCTTCAGCAATTACATAGAAACCAACCAACCTCTCACTCATCTTATACTAAAGTATTTATAGAAGGATGAGGAGGTGAGATCTGATTAAATATCTCAAATACAATTAATACAGAGCTAATGTCTTCATGGCCTTCGGGAAGTTCAATGAAGAAATTATACAGGTGTTCCACCGTATTAAATGTTTACACTCATGAATTTAACTCGGTGGGAGATTTGTTTGATATTCGAGGCTCTCTGTATCACTAGGGTTGTTCTACCGACATTCTGTCATTAATTTCCTGGCAGAAATAACTCCTTTGGCTGTGTCGAGGCAAAAAACCTGACTTTGATCAATAAATTCAGTTCTTGATTGAATACTTTGAGGCACAGGTGGCGCTTTAGTTGCTGGGAGGAATCAATTCACCTCCATCTATGGCCGTGAAGGGCTTCCTGATGAAACACTTTTAGGTTTTCCTTCAAATTGTGTTTTTAGATCGGGGATTAGGCGTTTGATAACTGTCTTAGCCTTAATCCCACAAATCTGTCCACTAATCTGCCGTTCTGGTTCATTCTTGGTCTTCAACATCTAATACTCTTTCTCTGCGATTTCTTTGCTGTTTTCCGGTTTAACTGGGGCATTTGGCACCAAGGCTCATGAAACCTTGCTGGAACACGTGTATCTATACCCGGTGATCAACTTCCTTATGCATTCGAAGGCCGGAGGATTGTCATCCTTGGCCTGCGAAAATTTCTTCATTTTAAGTGAAAAACCTTAGAATCTGCAAAAACAAACGAATGTTACAAAAATCCTGCGTTTATAGGGAAAATATGCATTGGAGGGTGTGTGGAGGAAGGGGGCGATCGGAGCCATTGATCGCGCTATGATCGACGGTTGGGAGTGATTTGGAAAGTCAGCAGCGGAGGAGGTTTGACAGGGCCATAGAATCAGGTGTTTAAATGTGGGCCATCGATCTGCAAAGATCGACGGCAGACATGGAATTTTCAATTGCGCCGGGACCCAGTCAAATAGCATGCGACTAGGTTAAAGGTCGGGTAGCTTTAGTGAAGGACAGTCGTTGGATGCGAAGGATCAGATCAAACGGCGATCGCTGATTCCGCTGGGCGTCCACGGTCCAGGAGTTAATGCGCGGGAAATGAGGTTAAATGGCGAGCAGGTTGGTTAAAGGTCAAGTAGGTCATAAGATCGACAACCGTCGGATGGGAGGGCCCAGATCGGACGGTGGAGGTGGCTTCCGCTGCGTGGTCATGGTACGAAAAT
>CM076578.1:1819500782-1819639538 GCA_034641835.2 Pinus albicaulis
GGAAAGATCTATATGCAAATAGGCTCAAAGGTGAGAAGTTGCAAGCAACGAGAATAAGCTTCGATCAAGATGAAAGATGGTGGCAATTTTCAATCCATTGGGCTATGGAGTCATAAGAGGATTTAATTTAAACAAATCAGGTTCAAGAGTGGTCTATGGGGCAAGTCATCTATGCCTAAGGATCTCTTTAAGGTTTGATTTATGGAATGGAGTGATACAATAAGAAGGGGGAAAACAAATGAATAAAAAAGAGCAGCCCAGGATCTGGTAAGTACTTTGAAACTAGCCAGCCTTTGACCAGGCACTTAAGAAAGACATGAAAGCAAACTAGGATCCAGTAAGTACTTTGAAACTATCCAGCCTTTGATACACTTCCAATAGAAAACACATAAAAAACAAAGGGAAACTTAAAGGCAACCTTTGAAGTAGAAGCTAGCGGGCCGGGCGCACCACAAATCCTCTCCTAGCTCTTCTTTACTTAGTTACTTTCAAGACAATCACAGAGATAACACAGAATGGCCTAAGATCTGATAAGTACTTTGAAACTAGTCAGATTTTAACCCATTCTAAGGGAAAAAATCAAATAGTTGAGCAAATAAGAAAGGGACTCAGGGCTAACCTTAATTTCCTCAGTTCATCTTCACACAACATATATTGAAAGTAACATTTAAAAACAATATCCAACTAAGGCAATAAGAAGAGGGAACACCAGCATTCTTATGCCTAAACTGAATTAAATCATTTTCAAATAACATGGTGGAAAGAAAAAATTTAAATAAATATTTCTCAGCCAGAGAAGGTTACTGGTATATAGCAGGTCCTAACCCTGTTTAAACTTTTCTTTACAGAAGAAAATGGAACATAATGAAAATAGAAACAAAATCACAAGTTATAATAAGAATAACCTCACCGTCAGCATAGACCAGGATCCCATAAATCAGCTTGTATTGATGCTCCAAACCAGTTACAATCTTCAAGTTCAATGTTTCAGTTCATCTCTCTTTCACAACCTAACCTATCTGCTACAAGAAGAGCTCCAAGGGCCAGTGAATCACTATTTACATACAGAAACTTTCAGCTCAATTACATTCACAATGCTTCAGCAATTACATTAGCAACCAACCAACCCCTCACTCATCTTCTATTGAAGTGTTTATAGAAGGATGAGGAGGTGAGACCTGATAAAAGATCTCAAACCAATTAATACAGTCATTAATGTCTTTCTTGGCCCTTGGGGGCTCAAAGAAGAAATTATACAGGTGTTCTACTGCATTAACTGATTTGCACTCATGATTTGAGCTCAGTGGGAGCTTCATTTGACTTTTGAGGCTCGGTATACCATAAGGGTTACTCTGCGGACGTCTGTTAATAAGTTTGATGGCAGAAGTAATTTATTCGGCTACTTCAAGGCATAATATCTGATTTTGATCAATAAATTCAGTTCTTGATGGAATACTTCGAGGCACAGGTGGCGCTTTAGTTGGTGGGAAGAATCAATTTGCTTCCATCTGTGGTGGTGAAGGGTTTCCTGATAAAACACTTTTAGAGTTTTCCTTCAAATTGTGTTTTTAGATCGGGATTAGGCGTTTGATGACTGTCTTAGCCTTAATCCCCCAAAAATATCTCCCACTAATCTCTTTATTCTGCTTCATTTTGGTCTTCTTTGGTCTTCAATATACGATACTCTTTCTCTGCATTGATCTTCACGGTTTTCTTCTTGTGCGAGCTGCGTAAGCTTGTATAAGTGTCAATGCACAATGAAAGCATGTGAGACGATGGAAAAATGACTTCTGTGGCGATTTCCACGGAGAAATTCGAACAAGGGATTATCGTCACCTTCCTTCTACGAATCTTCCTTAAGCATAGGCTCAAATAGTTTAAACCACATAAATGCAAGCACATTAAAAATCAGTTTATAGGTCAATTCAGCACAGAATTTGTGCGGAGGGCGTGGGCCGTCGGATGGCATCATCCAACGGCCGGGATCAAATACGCGATTAATGGGGAAGGATGAATCTGAGCCGTCGATCACGCGATGATCGACGGTCGGGATCGGGCAACGGAAGGTCAAAGGAAAAGTCGTTGACCTGGCGATGAAATTGGGAAATTGAATATGAGCCGTCGATCTGCAAAGATCGACGACGGAGATTGAATCTCGGCCGCGCGATGACTGTGTTAACGTGCGTGCATGTTGGTTAAAGGTCGAGTAGGTCAGAAGATCGACAGTCGTCGGATGGGAGGGCCCAGATCGGACGGTGGAGGTGGATTCCGCTACGTGGTTATGGTACGAAGATTAACGCGCGAAATGATTTGGTGGCGCGGCGGTTTTGGAACAGTGTCGGGGACACGTGTCGGCCAGCGTATGGAATCGCTGGCCGACAGGAAAAAACCACCAACCGGTGGAGGGTGGTGCGGAATGAAACCGGTGGTTTTTTGGAATCAGCGCGGGAAAAGGGGGGTCCACCAGGTAAGCTGTGTTCCGCTCCGTCGGATCTATGGAGCAGATCGACGGCCCAGGTTGAATCGCGCAGTAAACCACGTGACTTTAATATTTCAAATTAAAACTTTATAAAATGGGTTTTTTTCGAATTTTCAAAGGAAAATGGATGGAGAAAGGTTGTATTTTCGGTTTAGCGGCTAAGGACTGAGCAGCTGGTCCCGACGCTCGGGTATATGGGGGAAAAAGCCAGGGGCTTAGCCCGAGGGGGCTAAAAGCCTTAACATCATATAAAATGTGCATTTTATAGGATTTTCAATGTTTTCAAAGGGAAATCAAGGTTCGGACAAGGTAAAAAAGTGAGTTTTTAACCTTAGGGAATGGATTTTATGAAGGGATAAAGGGAAAACATATGTTTTTGTGGGGTTTTTATGGAAAAAAGGAAAATGGAGAATGATGTAAGTTGGAAGAAAGGGAGGGGAAAAAAGGGGAATGCAATAGTATTTGACTTGGATTGTTGTAGGATATCAGAGGTGTGAAGAAGGAAATAGTTGTGAAGATTAACCAGAAATATGAGTTTCATCAAAAAGACTTCAAGCACCCTTTTTCATTTTATTTGAATTTGTTTTTGAAAATTTCCTTAAAGAATCATTTAGCCACCAGCTGATATGATGGGAAAAATATGGGTGGCTAACAGCGGCTCCACTTGGGGATGGTGCCTTCCTGAAGGCATCAAGAATTCAGAATTGATTTCTCTGGGATGCTGACTGGTGCCTGATCCATTATTTGCTCTAGATTTGTTCTGAAAAGTAATATCAGTCATGAAAGAAATATGAACTTCATCAATACAACCTCTACCTACCCAATCCTACTGATCTAACATTTTTTCTTCATCAGAGTGCACTTGGATTGGCAAACTCTTTTCACAACATTTTATTCTTTTGAAAGCATAAAAAACTAATCTACTTCTATTCCTTATTTCTCCTTGAACTCAGATTAAACAGTTGAGCTCAAATATTTCTCTACCTATTCTACTGTCTGTTGGGATTAAACTGTCCAGCAGACTCTCATTCTCTAAATTCTACAACAGAAAATTAAAAACAGTCAAGTCAATTTTAAGCTGTTTGACTTGCTGTGATATATGGCATAAAAACAAGTTGCTCATAGATTATTATTTGCAGAAAATTAAAAACAAAATGGAAGGCTTAAGATCTGAAAATTTTGAAGCATTGCCTTCTCTTACTACAGCTCTGTTTTTGGCTTTGCTTGAGTCGTTCTTCCTTTTTCTTCTGGTTCAAGCTTTGAGCTGATTAGAACCAGGTTCTCACATCTCTCGACTCAATGTTTGAAACAGATTTGAGTCACTCTCTTTTTGGATGCTTGGGTTCAGATTTTGAGTTTGTTTGAACCTTCGATTTATATCCTAATCTAACCACTGATAAGCCAAGATTAAACAGTTTGGCAAATCGGATCCACTAACCTATCAGCAGAAAAATTTAAAAGCTAATTATTCAAGATTAAACAGTTTGACTAACTAGAAGAGTATTTTTGAGGAGTGGCATTTGAGCTTGCACGCTTTCAGATTTGTTTCTCTTTTGGCATGGGGTCTTGCCTTTCTTGTTTTCATTTCTGCCCTCTTTTCTTTCTTTTCTTTGTTTTTGTATTTTTTATTTTTCACAACTTAAATGCAACGGTGGATGGAATATTTATAATGAAAAAGGTAAAAAGGCTTCAAAACATAAAAATGGATCAAGAGAAGTAATGTTTAAGCATCATGCCATTGACAGGACCCCCAAACAATTCTGTTCCATCCAGTTCCTGTAGGAAAAATGCATTGTTTCCAGCAACAGAATGAATAGAATAAGGGCCAAGCCATAAGTTGTCAAATTTTCCATGCTTGCCCTTTTATTCCCTCCTTGAGTCCCACTTCAAAACTTTGTCCCCAATCTTGAAATTGCTAGCCTTTGTTCTTCTATCAAAAAGCTCTTTGATGCTCTCCTGTTTCTGTAATGCTTTGTTATACACTTCCTCCCTGGTCTGCTGAAGATGAATGGTCTGATTTATTCTTCTGGTCATGTCATTTTCTTCAGTCTACAACTCTTGAATTAACTTCATAACTGGTACACCAAGACTATTTGGAAAAATTTCATCTGTACCATACACCAGCTGAAAAGGTGACATACCAATAGATTTTTTCAAAGTTAATCTGTCAGCCCAAAGTGCATGGACCAGCTTTGTGTGCCAAGACTTCTTATTGTCTTCCAACAGTTTCTTGATTATGTTCACTAAGCTCTTGTTTGAAGATTCAGCAAGTCCATTACCCTGAGGGTAATAGGATATGGAATGCCCCAATGTTATCTGATATCTATGACAGAAGTCAACCATTTTCTTTGATCCAAATGTTGCTGCATTATCTGTGATGATCTTGGTAGGACAGCAAAATCTGGAGAGAATGTTAGTCTCCATGAATTTTATGATAACTGAGTCATTGGCCTGCCTACAAGGGATGGCTTCTATCCACTTAGTGAAATATTCTGTGGCTGTAAGAATCCACCTATGTTGGGCAGAGGATAGTGGATGGATTTCTCCTATGAAGTCAAGTCCCCACTGTTGAAAAAGAGCTTCAACGGTGATTGGATGCAGAGGAAGGGGTAGCAGTTTTCTTTTGCCCTTGAATAGTTGGCATTTATGGTAGGTAGTGGTCATCTTGTGTACATTAGGAAAAAGAGTGGGCCAATAGAAGCCAACCCTCAAAATTTTGTTAGTTGTTGACTTCCAGTACAAGTGACCTCCACACTCTCCTTCATGAAACTCCTGCTTAACCTTTTCTGCATCAATCTCAGGCAAACATTTAAGCAATATCCCACTTGCATTTTTCCAATAAAGATATTTATCAATAATGCAATAGTTTACAACTTTTAACTTTAGGAATATTGCCTTTGTTTTTGATAAACCAGGAGGTGTATTTAGATTAAGCAAGACATAAATAATATCAGCATACCAAGGAGAATTCATAAAATGGTTTTCAACAATGGGAGTTGAGAATTCTTCCTGGTTATCCAAAGCATTAATCATGTTAATATCAAGAACTTCACAATTTGATTTAGCCATTAATCTAGCTAGACCTTGGCCTTTGATGAGCTTAGTGGGTTTTATCTCTAAATCATATTCAAGAATAACAGCAATCCACTTACCTCTCTTACCATCTGGGTCCTGTGTTAGAATGTATTTAACGACTGAGTTTGGGACAAAGGCAATAATGTGTGAGTGAAGGATGTATACTCTAAAGTCTTTTAATGCTTTGACCAAAGCAAAAGCTTTTTTTTCCATAATGTTATACTTCAAAGGGGCATCCCTCAATGCCTTACTAAATAATGCAATAGGTTGCTCTTGTCCTTGTGGATTTTTCTGTAAAAGGATAGCAGCTATGGTATGTTCTGATGCAAACGAGAAGACATAAAAATCTTTTGAAAAATCAGGACTTATGAGAACCGGTGTATTGTTTAATGCTTGTTTTACCAGTTCAAAGGATGTCTTTGCTTCCAAGGTCCATTTCACCCCTTGCTCCTTCTTCAACATGTTTGTGATATTCCTAAGGAGCTCAGCTAAGTTACGGATGAACCTTCTCAAAAAGTTGATCTTCCCAATGAAAGATTGCAACTCCTTGATATTTCGAGGATGAGAGATTTGCAATATGGCCTCAATCCTCCTTGGATCTATCTTTATACCCTCTTCTGAAATAATATGCCCAAGAAGTTTACCCTCCTAGAGATCGAATAGTGTCTTCTTAGGGTTTAAATATATTCCAAACTTCCTGCATTTCTCGAAAACTTTTCTCAAATGTTCTAAGTGTTCTTCATCTGTTTTTGAAAACACAGTGACATCATCAAGATAGATAATGATGAAGAAACCCAATTCTTCCGAGAATGCTATGTCCATGGCTCTTTGAAAGGTTGCTCCAGCATTCATTAGACCAAAAGGCATCTTCACATACATGAAGGTGACCCATGGTGTAGTAAAGGCTATCTTTAATTGATCAGCAGGGTGAACTAAGCTCTGATTATACCCTGAATAGCCATCAAGCAAATAAATTCTTTTAGACCCCACTACCCTTTGTAAAATATGATCCATTTTTGGTAAAGGGTAGTTGTATTTTAATGAAGCTTTGTTTAAGTCTCTAAAGTCTATACAAAGCCTGATTTCTCCTGTCTTTTTCCTAACAGACACCAGATTAGATACCCATTCAGAATATCTAATAGGGACAATAATACTAGCATCATACATCCTCATGATTTCCCTCTTAACCAAAGGCAGCTGCACAAGGTTTATTCTGCGCAGTTTCTGTTTGAATGGTTTTTGGTTTTCTTTAGGAGGGATTTTGTGTTGTATTATTTTAGTGTCATAGGACTTAAGATCTTCGTAACTCCATGCAAAAACATCAGAAAATTCTTTGAACATCTCTATGTATTTGAGTCTTATGTGAGCTGGCAAAGTTTTAGACAGCTTAATCATTTTCGGTTTTTTCTCACTGCCTATGTTGCATTCCTCCACCTCAGTCTCCACAGGTTCCAGTTTAGGTTTTTTGGCCACATCATTAAAATCGAACAACTCTTCTAAAGGGGTTAGACCACTTGGAAAACTTTCATCTTTAGAATGCAGAGTTTTTAAATCTTCCGTTTCTGATTCTGCACTCAATTCTATTTTGTTTCTAATTTTGCTAGTCTGAAAGTTAATTTTGACAAGCTCAGGAGAAGGCTCTTCCTCACCAAGAAAATTTTCTTCACTGCAGTCTGTATCATAGTCTGAATCTGAACTATGTATTTCAAATTCATTTCTGAATTGCATGAAGTATTCTGTTTGTTTATCTCCGTCAAACACCTGCCAATATTTTTTATTATCAGGCACAGCTGATCTAAATTTTATTTGAGGTGAACAATCATCGGTCTGATATGGCGTTAAACATGTCCTAGCTGTAAAGGCTAAATTGTGGGCTATAAGATTTCTTTTTCTCGAGACAAAACTCAGTGTGGAACTCTCAAATGCTTTCAAAAGATCCATGACATCATTCTGATAGGCCCTAAGTCTGGGATGATTTGCATTATACTCCCCATTGACTTGCCTAATTATTAACTCAGAATCCCCATATACATTAATTCTTTTGGCTCCTAGTTTTTTCAACAGGTTTAGGCCTAAGAGAAGGGATTCATATTCTGCTATGTTATTTGAACACTGAAAGTTCAATTTGCAAGAAATGCATTATGTGTGCTTGCTTTCAGTGTTAGTAATCTAGACACCTGCACCAGTGTTTGTTTTAGTGCATGACCCATCAAAATACATAGTCCAGAAAGGATGATCTTCAGTTTTATCAGTTTGGTGAATGTCCTCCGTATGATTTGATTCCTTAATTTTCTCATTGGGTTGAGGATTGCTCCCTTGACTGTCAAGGTTTAACAATAATGGATTTATGACATATAACTCAAGACCAATGTTTTGTTTTCTAGTGTCTTCAAATGCAGCAAATTGTTTTGACACTTCAGTGCTGTGTTCCTCTTCCTCCGTTTCATCCATTGATCCCGTTAAAGTGATTTGTTCAGGGAGTGTTTCATCATTAAACATGATAAAAGAATCCAGGCCTGTGCTCATAGAATATAGAGGAGATTTTTGAGGTTTGTCTTGACTTGTAACCGTGTATTGCATATGAGACTCCCTGTAAAGTCTTCTAGTCTGATTGAAAATAGGGATAGTCGCATACGTCATGTCCATTTCCATAGTCCCCTGTAACTTAGCCCCCCAAGATCTTGACAAAAGCATCCCATACTTTGGGGGTACATCCACCACAAAAACATCCATAACTAAGCATTTGGCTGGAATATGTGCTAAGTTAACACAAAGGTCTTTGATCAATCCTAGACACTTGACTCTTCTTGAGTCAAAAGAGTACAGGTCTTTGTAAGGTCTGGTAATTTCAAGACCCAGGCTTTCCATTACAGCTTTTGGCATTAAATTATGGGAAACGCCTGAGTCATGCATAGCATTGTGTAGAATTTTGTCATGAATGTTCAAACTTACATAGAAGGGAGGGACATGTCCCTCTTGAAACTTACCTTCAATCTTTGGACCAAAAATCAGCTCTGGTTGGTCATCATTAAGATTGAGAGTATCCTCGTTTTCCTCTATGTTTAAAGCCTTCAAAATTTGGGTTTTATATACATGATGGGCAGCCAACTCCGTCAAGGGAACAACAATTTTGATTTTTGAGATTTCCTGTTCCAGAATAAAAGGAATTTGGTTCTTTAAGGTGCTGGTTTCATCCTTGTTTACTGCCCCTTTATCAGCAACAACGGTTTGTTGATTTATTTTATCTACAGACGACACAACGGTTGAAGAAGGAGTACTAGTTGAAGTGTTAGTACTACTGATGTTTGCACTCTCTTTTTCAAGATGTTGAGAGTCTTTTGGTTCACCTTTACCAGAATTATCAGCTACTGTTTTGTCCTTTTGTTTGACTGTTCTAGGCTTGGTTGTCGTGCTGCTTTAAGAAGATTTGTCAGAGGTTTTGTTGTTGGGGGTCTGTTGACTCGATCTACTTCTGAGTTCATATTCCTTTGAAGGTTCAGTCATGGCATTTTCCATGTCTTGACAATAATCTTCATTATCATCTCTTTTGTCGTCATATGGTGTGTAAAGACCTTGTTTCTTATCATAATGAACTTCAAAGTCGTCATCATCTACCCCAAATAGATTAATATCATCTTCCTCTATTATTTTATCTATTTCCTCAACCTCACTTACATAGTTTTGATGAAAGGGAGGAGCGATCTGTTGATTGTCTTCCCTAGGTCTGTTTAGAGGTTGGTTCCTTCTCATAGTTTGATTCTGGTTTTGGTTTCTATTTTGAGGAGCAGTTTGAATCTGACTTGCTTGTTCTCTCTCAAGAATGCTCATTTTCTTCATCATTTCTTCCATCATTCTTTCCATATTTGAGCTTGAGGAAGTAGGTGTGGATTCCTCTGTAAAGATACTTTCTTTTCAGCTTTCATCCTTGCTCTCTTCTGCATCAAGTTTACTTCCACAGAAAGAACACCTCTTTGCATGTCTTCAAGAGTTGCAAAATCTCTTTCTCTTAATGAATAGGTCATATCAGCATCAAACCCTTCCGGGAACTTGTTTAAAGATTAACCTTGTGGAGGTTTTAATTCTGGGGAGAGTGCATTGTACACACTGTTAAACCTAGTACAATAAGCTTGTACACTTTCCCCTCGATTCCTATGGAGATTTTTGTAGTCAGCAAGGACTTGGAGATGATTCTTCCTCACTTCCCATTTGTTTAAGAATGTTTGATGGAAGCCTTGGAGATCATTTATACTATGGGGGGCTAGCGATTTAAACCATTTTCTTACTTCTCCCCCTAAACTCTGAGCAAAAATTCTGAGTTTGACAGAATCATCATGAATTTCATTTCTGTCAAAGTAGTCATTCATCTTGTCCACATGTTGTGATGTTGTCGTAGCATTGCTAGCATCATATAATGGAATTTTGGACTGATAGTCCTGTGGAAGATTGACTAATGGTACAGGAAGGACCAAGGGAGCATACCATGCTGCCATGATAGGAGGTGGGGGTGGATTGACAAGAGGTGAGGTGGTTTGAAATGAAGTGGTTTGAGTAGTGGATGAGGGATGAACAGAAGTGGATGGAACAACAGTAGATCGCTGAGCTGATCTTGGATGAGGGACACCTAGATTATGAAGAAAACGTAAATCAGGAGGTGTTGATTCTCTATTCCCAAGGTGTTCACTTGTTTCAGGAGATGAAAGTGAAGCCTCAGAATCTAGCTGATCTAAATCACCAAATGACCTAGTCCTAAAGGGGTTCAATAAGTCAGTTTGTGATTCTTGCAGAGCTGAAAGATTTTCAGGGACTGAATTGGCTCTTATATGAGATCTGAAAATAGTCGAGGATTCTATCTTAGGAGACTTCCTAAGGATTCTTTCTGGGTTATCAACTATCTCAGGTGGATCAGGGTCAGGATGGGCTCTAGTGTGAATCTTTCTAGGAGCCACTATGCTATGTTTTTAGACCCAAATAAACAGAAAAAGTTCAACTAGATATGACAGTCTTTGAAAGGTCAACTAATCTGTTTTCACAATTTTAATCCTACAGCCCTCTAACTGAGTTCGAAAGATATTATAATTATGAGGGTTCTTCCCAGTGGAGTCTTAATGTCTATTCAGGATTGTGGAGTCGCCAGGTGGAAAGTTTAGAGTGTTTTCAAAGAGATACACTGTCCACCACAGTGCTTGTGAAACATCCTTTTTCAAGGATATCCCGAAACACAACAAAATCTAACCAGAGATTGACTGGGAGGGCATTCACCAGATATGTCACCTCTAAAAGAGGATGAGATCCGGAGGTTACCTGGCCCTTTCCAGACTCTGTCTAAGAGTATGAGGTAAAACACATCCAATGGTAAATGAAATTTAAGAACAGGTGTTTTACTACCAATCTGAAATATTTTTGGTATTTTCTGAGTTATTTTTATTTGTGTGGTTTCTAAGAGTGTCCTAACTTTGTTCCAAAACTTAGCTATGGTTGTGAGACAAAGGGAGTCTACTCTTATGGCTAAGCCAGCTGTTCTTTCAAGGTTAGATGAGGACTTATCAGAATCCTAGGCTTGACCTAGATTGTCACTTATTCAAATAGGTTTCATCATGATTACCATTTCTTGGTAGTGCTTAAAAAGGCTACTTTTTACTCTCAAAGTTTTGTATGAAAATTAAGGGAAAATGAGATAAAAAATCAACTCAACTCCCCAGCGGAGTCACCAGAAATGTTAGGTCTCTGTAATAAGCAAGATTGGCAAAAGTCCGATCACAGAGTTAACATCATTCCAACCAACTTTGGGATTGTAGGATCTAGCCCTCCTGAATCCGGAGAGGGATCTATCCAATATGCACAAAGATGGATTTGTCTTTGAAAGCTTAAGGTAATGGTATTAGGCTAGTTATGAAGTTCAAGGGTTTGGTTTTGTGTTTGGATGGTTGAACATAGTTGCTGTCTAAGGCGAAAGATCTATATGCAAATAGGTTCAAAAGTGAGAAGTTGCAAGCAACAAGAGTAAGCTTTAGCTAAGATGAAAGATGATGGCAGGTTTTCAGTCCATTGGGCTATGGAGTCATAAGAGGATTTAATTGAAGCAAATCAGGTTCAAGAGTGGCCTATGGGGCAAGTCATCTATGCCTAAGGATCTCTTTAAGGTTTGATTTATGGAATGGAGTGGTACAATAAGAAGGGGAAAAACAAATGAAGAACAAAGAGCAGCCCAGGATCTGGTAAGTACTTTGAAACTATCAAGCCTTTGACCAAGCACTTAAGAAATACATGAAAGCAAACTAGGATCTGGTAAGTACTTTGAAACTAGCCAGCCTTTGATACACTTCCAATAGAAAACACATAAAAAAAAAGGGAAACTTGAAGGCCACCTTTGGAGTAGAGACTAGCGGGCTGGGCTCACCACAAATCCTCTCCTAGCTCTTCTTTACTTAGTTACTTTCAAGACAATCACAGAGATAACACAGAATGGCCTAAGATCTGATAAGTACTTTGAAACTAGTCAGCTTTTAACACATTCTAAGGGAAACAATCAAATAGTTATGCAGACAAGTCTGGGACCAGGGCTAACCATATCTTCCTTCCAGTTCATCTTCACACAACTTATATTGAAAGTAAAATTTAAAAATAACATTCAGTCAAGGCAATAAGATGAGGGAATGCCAACATGCCTATGCCTAAAATGAATTAATCATTTCCAAATAACACAGATAGAAGAAAAACATCCAAATAAAGATTTCTCAGCCAGAGAAGGTTACTGGTATACAATAGGTCCCAACTTTGTTTAAACTATTTTTTACAGCAGAAAATGAAACATAGTGAAAACAGGAACAAAATCACAAGTTACAATAAGAATAACATCATCGTCAGCATAGACCAGGATCCCATAAATCAACTTGTATTGATGCTCCAAACCGGTTACAATCTTCAAATCCAGTGTGTCAATTCATCCTTATTTCACAACCTAACCTATCTGCCACAAGAGGAGCTCCAAGAGCCAGTGAAACACTATTTACAGACATAAACCTTCAGCTCAATTACATAACAATGCTTCAGCAATTACACAGCAACCAACCAACCTCTCACTCATCTTCTACTAAAGTATTTATAGAAGGATGAGGAGGTGAGATCTGATTAAAGATCTGAAATACAATTAATACAGAGCTAATGTCTTCATGGCCTTTGGGAAGTTCAATGAAGAAATTATACAGGTGTTCCACCGTATTAAATGTTTACACTCATGAATTTAACTCAGTGGGAGCTTTGTTTGACATTCGAGGCTCTGTGTATCACTAGGGTTGTTCTGCCGACATTCTGTCATTAATTTCCTGGTAGAAATAACTCCTTTGGCTGTGTCGAGGCAAAAAACCTGAATTTGATCAATAAATTCAGTTCTTGATTGAATATTTTGAGGCACAGGTGGCGCTTTAGTCGCTGGGAGGAATCAATTCGCCTCCATCTGTGGCAGTGAAGGGCTTCCTGATGAAAAATTTTTATGTTTTCCTTCAAATTGTGTTTTTACATTGGGGATTAGGTGTTTGATAACTGTCTTAGCCTTAATCCCCACAAATCTGTCCACTAATCTGCTATTTTGGTTCATTCTTGGGCTTCAACATCTGATACTCTTTCTTTGCGATTTCTTTGATGTTTTCCGGTTTAACCGGGGCATTAGGCACCAAGGTTCATGAAAACTTGCTGGAACACGTGTATCTATACCCGGTGATCAACTTCCTTATGCATTCGAAGGCCGGAGGATCGTCATCCTCAGCTTGCGAAAATTTCTTCAGTTTAAGTGAAAAACCTTAGAATCTGCAAAAACAAACGAATGTTACAAAAATCCTGCGTTTATAGGGAAAATATGCATTGGAGGGTGTGCAGAGGAAGGGGGCGATTGGAGCTGTTGATCGCACTATAATCGATGGTCGGGAGTGATTTGGAAAGTCAGCGGCGGAGGAGGTTTGACGGGGCCATAGAATCATGTGTTTAAATGTGGGTCGTCGATCTACAAAGATCGATGGCGGAGATGGAGTTTTCGATTGCGCCGGGACCCAGTCAAATAGCACGCGACTAGGTTAAAGGTCGGGTAGCTTTAGTGAAGGACAGCCATTGGATGCGAAGGATCAGATCAAACGGCGATCGCTGATTCCGCTGGGTGTCCACGGTCCGGGAGTTAATGTGCGGGAAATGAAGTTAAACGGTGAGTAGGTTGGTTAAAGGTCAAGCAGGTCAAAATATTGACAGCCGTCAGATGGGAGGGCCCAGATCGGACGGTGGAGGTGGATTCCGCTGCGTGGTCATGGTCTGGAAATAAACGTGTGAAATGATTTGGTGGCGCGGCGGTTTTGGAACAGTGTCGGGGACACGCGTCGGCCAGTGTATGGAACCGCTGGCCGACGGGAAAAAACCACCAACCGACGGAGGGTGGTGCGGAATGAAACCGACGGTTTTTTGGAATCAACGCGGGAATAGGGGGGGTCCACCAGGAAAATTGCGCTCCGCTCCGTCAAATCTGTGGATTGGATGAACGGCTGAGATTGCTCCACAATTGCACGGGCGGGTTTTTAATAAAAATAATGAAATGACGGGTTTTTATAACATTCAAAGGTTTTTCAAACGTTTTTGGATGGAGAAATAATAAAAAATGGACAAGCGCCCGAGGGTATTGCAGTTGGTTCTGGCGCTCGGGTGCATGGAGGAAAAAGCCAGGGGCTTAGCCCGAGGGGGTTAAAAGCCTTAACATCATATAAAATATGCATTTTATAGGATTTTCAATGTTTTCAAAGGGAAACCAAGGTTCGGACAAGGTCAAAAAGTAATTTTTTAACCTTAGGGAATGGATTTTATGAAGGGATAAAGGGAAAACATATGTTTTTGTGGGGTTTTTATGGAAAAAAGGAAAATGGAGAATGATGTAAGTTGGAAGAAAGGGAGGGGAAAAAATGGGAATGCAGTAGTATTTGACTTGGATTTTTTTAGGATATCAGAGGTTTGAAGAAGGAAACAACTGTGAAGATTTTAACCAGAAGCTATGGATTCATCAAAAAGACTTCAAGCACCAACAATTTCAGAACTAAATTTGTTTCTTGAAGGCTGGAAAAATCATTTAGCCACCAGCTGATATGAAAGAAAAATATGGGTGGCTAACATGAACCATCCTATCACTAGGGATATTCGGGGTTCTGATAGAGATCTGCAAATGTGTTTGCACCCAAACATCAAACCCATTTCACAATGACTACCATCACCTACTGACTCTATCATGTGATGGTAAATCCCACCTGAATCCCAAAAATAATATGGCCCTCATGTTCCTATGGTAATCCATGGACTCTCCTAAAATGTGGCCACGAATATATCTAGATTCCTAGCCTGCTCCATGGGGTACCAACTCAGTACCTCTTATCATCCAACCTCGAGAAAAGAATCAAATGCAAGAATTCCTGCACATAGAATAGTCCCTCCAACGTGTGAGTGCTACACCCTGTCAATATATGCCTAAAGGGTGGTGCTCTGACACTCCAATGTGCCCTCTAACTGCACCTGTTGTGTAACCAGCTCCAAAAATAGAATAAAAGAGATATCAACGCCTTAGAAATAAGCCACTTGAGGGGGAAACCTCTAATACATTACATAAATGGACAATTCTTGGATGATCCAATTTACAAAACCTCCTTTCTATATATAGGAGTCCATGCAGCCATAATGTAATCCTAGTGGGCCACAATGTAATCCTAGCCAACCTAACAATAATAATTTAAGGGCACAATAATAATAAAATGGGGGTTACAAGGGTACAATAATAACAATAAGGGGGTTACACTAACAACAATAAGGGACTATACTAGTAATATAGGGACCCAACATGCCCCTCTCCTTCAAAAAAGTGTTGTTTTCAATGCTTGAGTAGCTCTGGGTGCTTCTATATAAAACTTTCATCCTCCCATGTAGAATCTTCTGTGGGTAAGTTCTTCCACTTGATGAGATACTCTGAAATTGATCGATTTCGTAGCTGTCGAGTTCTTGTTTCCATGACTGCTTCAGGTTCCAATATGATTTTTCCTTCCTCATCAAGTTCTGGCAATATTGTTTGAACCGGAAGATTTTCACCTATAACCTTCTTTAAGCATGAAACATGGAAAACTGGATGTACTCGCGAAGAAGCAGGAAGCTCCAATTTGTATGCCATAGTACCAATCTTTTGCAACACCTTGTAAGGACCATAGTACTTTGGCGATAATTTATTATCCTTCTTTACTTGCTTGAGGGACATTTGTTTGTATGGTTGTAGCCGTAAAAATACCCAATCTCCTACATCGAAACTTCTCTCGCTGCGATGTTGATATGCCTGTTGTTTCATTCGATTTTGTGCCAAATTCAAGTTATCCTTTAAGATTTGGAGAACTTCTTGCTGATGCTTGATGTGATCTTCCACTGCTTGAACCTTTGAATTTTCCCTTAAAGATGATGTGATGGATGGTTGATGATATCCATAAAGTGCCATAAATGGGGTTATTTTTGCTGCAGTATGGAAGGAAGTTTTATACCACCATTCAGCAAGAGGTAACCACTTGACCCATTGTGTTTGTTTATCAGATACAAAACAACAAAGATATCCTTCCAAACATTTATTTACTATCTCAGTTTGACCATCAGATTGAGGATGATAATATGAGCTATGAGCTAAATGAGTACCCAAACAAGAAAATAACTCCATCCAAAAATTTCCAGTAAAAATGGGATCTCTGTCGCTCACAATAACCCTTGGGCTTCCATGTAGCTTTTGAATTCTGTCCATAAATGTAGTAGCAACCGTACTTGCTTTAAATGGATGAGATAATGCACAAAAGTGTGCATACTTGGTAAGTCTATCAACTACCACCATGATGACACTCTTTCCTTTAGACTTAGGTAAACCTATGATAAAATCCATTGAAATCTCCTCCTAACGTTGACTTGGAATGATAAAGGTTGTAGAAGTCCCGAGGTCTTAATTGTTTCCACTTTATTCTGCTGGCAAACCAAACATTCCGCCAAAAACTTTTGAATATCAGATTTAAGGCCATCCCAAAAAAATTCTTTCTTCACCCTGTGGTAAGTTTTTAAAAATCCTGAGTGTCCTCCTAAAGGAGAAGTGTGCAATTCCATAAGAATATTTTGTTTTAGTTGGGAATTCTTACAAAGATATAAGCGATCTTTGTACCATAAGGAATCATTTTTCCAACTAAATGTATCAGATGTATTAGGATCTTGCTGCAACTTTTGAATGAGTGTCCATACATCTTTTTCCTTCTTCCATTCATCTCTTGCTTCGGTTATCCAATCTGGTTGGATAATAGAAATGGCACAAAGCAATGCTTCCACCTCTTCATTCTTCTTGAGAGTGCATCTGCAACAACATTAAGCTTTCCTTTTTTGTAGATTATTTCAAAGTCATAACCCAACATCTTTGTGACCCATTTTTGCTGCTCTTCTGAAGATAGTCTTTGTTCCAAAAGTGTTTAAGACTATCATGATCAGTTTTTACCTTGAAGTGTCTTCCCATTAGGTAAGTTCGCCATTTCTTTAGTGCATGTAGTATTGCTAATATTTCCTTCTCATAAATAGGTTTCTGTAAATACTTTCCTTTGATTGGACGACTTTCAAAAGAAATGGGTCTTCCTTCCTGCATTAAAACTGCACCAATTCCATTTCCTGACGCATCACATTCCACAATAAAGGTTTTTGTGAAGTCTGGTGTAGCTAAGACCGGTGCTAGGCACATTGCCTCTTTAAGACGTTCAAAGGCCTTAGTTGCTTCAGGAGTCCATGAAAATGCATCTTTCTTCAATAATGTTCTTAGAGGTGCTGCTATTCTCTCATAATTCTTAACAAACTTGCGATAATACCCTGTTAACCCGAGAAATCCTCACAACTGCTTTATGGTTGTGGGGACTTTCCATTCCTTAATGGCTTTAATTTTGTTAGGGTCTACTTTAACACCCTCGTGAGATACAATATGACCCAGATATTCCACCTCTTGTATTCCAAAGAAACATTTGGATTTTTTTGCATATAATTGATTCTCCTGCAATAGTTTGAGCACCCTATCAACATGCTCAACATGATCCTTCCAAGAACTGTTGTAGATTAGTATATCATCAAAAAATACTAGCACAAATTTTCTAAGGAAGGGTTTGAAAATGGAATTCATCAACCCTTGAAATGTATAAGGTGCATTGGTAAGGCCAAAGGCATGACCAAAAATTCATAATGACCCTCATGAGTTCGAAATGCTGTTTTTGAAATATCTTCAGTCTTCATTCTAATTTGATGATATCCTGAACGAAGATCCAACTTGGTAAAATAAATTGCTCCATGTAATTCATCCAATAATTCATCAATCACAGAATGGGAAATTTATCTTTAATGGTGAGCTTATTGAGCTCCCTATAATCCGGACACATGCGCCATGATCCATCCTTCTTGTGTACCAATACTACAGGAGCAGAGAAAGAACTTTGACTAAGTTGAATTATACCCGCCTCTAACATTTCTGCAATCATACGTTCAATTTCGCTCTTTTGGAAGTAAGGATATCTATAAGGCCTGATGTTTGGAGGAACACTTCCCGGAATCAAATGAATAGCATGATCATGATCACGAATAGGTGGGAGTCCTTTGGGAGTTTCAAACACCTTGGAATGATTGTCCAAGACTTGTTGGAGATCTGCAGAAATAGATGATTTTAATGTTGGAACTTCTAGTGAGCATAATTGTGCAATCATGCCTCGTTGTTCTTTCTTTAGAAGATTTGTCATGATATTAGAGCTTATTATCCTTCCTGGCTTCCCCGCAATACCCCGTAATTCAACTTCCTTTCCTTCTGAAAAAAATTCAAGAAAAGTTCTTGAAAATTAAAAGCTACCGTTCCCAAAGATTGTAACCATTGTACTCCTAGTACAACATCAGCACCTCCCATAGGAATGGCAAGCATTGGACTAGTCAATACATATTCCCCCATGGTTAGCTTGATATTATGGAATTTTCCAGAGCAATTTATAGTTCCTCCATTTGCAACCATCACTTGACATTCTGGTGCTGGGTATAGGAAACAATTTAATTCCTTGGCTAGCTTATAATGAATAAAATTATGGGTGCTACCTAAATCAATCAACAATATTACCCTTTTCTTCTTGATATGTCCTTCTATCTTGAGAGTTTGAGGAGTGGTAATTCCTGCCAGTGCATTACACGATATGGTCGGATTCATTTCTTCCTCTTCTAGGGGTGGTTCCTGGTGTATATCCTCTTCTTGTTCATTTTCTTCTTCTTCTTCACAATCTATGTAAAATAATTTATTCTCAGCACACTTATGACCTTTAGTGTATTTGCTATCACAACTGTAGCAAAGCCCTTTTGCTCTTTTTTCTTCCAATTGTTGTGGTGTCAACCTTGTAGGTTGTGGAAATCTAGGTGTAGCAACACTTCCTTCTTTGTAGAATTGAGTGGTAGGCTTCCTTGTCGCCATAATTTTACATTCAACTTTTCTTGCCAACCTGAATGCCTTCTCCAATGAATCAGGTTCCAAAACGCGAACTTCATGTTGGATGTTATCCTTTAAAGTGCCTATGAAGAGATCAATCCTGTGTTCCTCTAGAATATCGGTTACCCTTATATTCAATTTTTGGAAGTCCTCAATGTGCTCCCCCACTAAACCCTTTTGTTTGAGATTTATCAATTGGCTAAAGAAGGTGTTGCTCTTTGCATCCTCATAATGTGCTATCATTTCCTCCGTAAAAATTGACCAAGTGACAATTTTTTTATGGGAGCAAAGCCATTGATACCATACAAATGTATTTTGTTCTAAATGTAAAGTTGCAATGCGTACCTTTTGTGTGTTTTGTACGTTATGGAGATCAAAATATTGCTCCATCTGTAGTATCCATGTTACAGGATCCTTTCCATCAAACTTCCTCATATCCATTTTTGGAATATGGTGGTTCTTACCGCCAACATTCGAGTTTATGGAATCATGATTAACATTTATTTTGTTCTCATCAGGAGGTTCTTCTCCTATATTTCCGCCATTAGGAATCATTTCTGGTTTTAAGCTTGTCATGAAGCCTTCCATGTATGCTTTTAGATCACTCTTCATGTTTTCCATGTTGTCTTTCATGTCATCCATCTTAGCTTCCACGCCATCCATCTTAGCTTCCACGCCATCCATTTTAGCTTCCATGCCTTTCTTCAAACCGTCCATCTTCACTTCCATGCCTTTCTTAAAAACTTCCATTTCATTTTTTGTTGCTCTTTGCGAGAGTGAAAACTGTTGCATTTGCTCTTGTAATTTTGATAGATCATGTTGCAATTCTTCATCTTCATGAGTCATAGTAGAGCCTTCTGAAGGCTTAATGGGTGTTGAATTATTTTTATGGGCCATTTTAGAATCCAATATTGATATCTATTCTACAAGATGCCCTTGGAATCAATTCAACTTGATTCTTCAAACAAGACTTATGCAATTCGGAAAAAAAATACACACCTTTTACTAGCTTTGAGGAGCTCGATATTGAAATTGAATTATCTCTGTAATTGAAAATCTTAAATATCTGAAATTCAGCCTTGTAGTAGCCCTCTGAAGCTTCTTTCAAATGCCACGAGTAACTGATTGAATTCTCAAAAACAAAATTGTTCAATCTCACAATGACTAATTGGTGGTTCGGTAGAAGACAATGACTTTTACATGTCACTGTTTGTCCTTTGATATACGAACTGATAGCCAGAAACTACAGTCCTGTGCGAACAATTTTATGGCACTCCAATCTGAAGCTCAGAGAAAGAGTTATGAATATTTTCCCACGATCACCTCTTTGAGATGAAATTTAGGAGCCTGAACAATCACTACCTTCCACAGATCATATTTCCAAACATATTGTGAACCAAGCTCTGAAATTTTTTGACAAATTTCGTCAGGATTTTAGCTTCGCACCATATGAATTTCAGATTCTGAACCTTCATAGAAAACAATTTATAGCGAAAATTCCACGATGACCTATTTAGGAGCCTGAAAAAAGACGTAACTTCCACAGATGATATCTCCAAAAATATTGCGAACCAAGCTCTGAAATTTTTAGAAAATCTTCCTGAGGATTTCAACTTCGTACCCTAAAAATTTCAGCTTCTGAAACTTCGTAGAAAAAAACTTATAGCGAAAATTCCACGATGACCTGTTTGGAGCAGCGAAACCCTAGAATCCAAAGCTCTGATACCAAATGTTGTGTAACCAGCTCCAAAAATAGAAGAAAAGAGATATCAATGCCTTAGAAATAAGCCACTTGACCTCAGCCACATTACATAAACCAATTTACAAAACCTCCTTCCCATATATAGGGAGTCCATGGGGCCATAATGTAATCCTAGTGGGCCACAATGTAATCCTGGCCGACCTAACAATAATAATTTAAGGGCACAATAATAATAAAATGGGGGTTACAAGGGTACAATAATAACAATAAGTGGGTTACACTAACAACAATAAGGGACTATACTAGTAATATAGGGACGTAACAGCACCATTAGGGAATCCAACCGTTCCCCAATGTGGACCAACTTTGTCGCTGACTTGGCACAAACCACTCTCATGCCCTCCAACTCCTCATTTTGCCATAGGATAGCCTCTCGTACTGATGTGGCCTTCACCTTCAAGGCTAAAAGTTTGACCTAGAATTGATGGCACTACTGTGTGTGATCATTGTCAAATACCTTTGTATATCCTAGCGCCTCCTTAAGGGCTAGCCCAAAGGATAGCTACATTCCCTCTTCCATAGATACTCCAGTACATAAGGCATTCACGCTAGTCAGCTGCATGTGATTGTCATCCGAAAAATTTTCCATAAAACTAGAGGCTTCTGTACCTATCGGCTCCTTAACAATGGTGGAGTTGTCTCCCGACACCTCATCAACCTGTGATGCATTGTTATCATTAGATAACTCAGTCACAACCCCAGATACCCCATCAATGGATACCTCAACAATGGGTGGCGTCTCATCAACAAGTGTATGCTCAGCTATCTCCTCCCAAGTCTTTGTCGTACTCTTTGATGACCCATCTAAAGTACATAGAAAAATTCTATCCACAGTATGCTACAGTTCATTGCCTTGCATGTACCCTCTTCCTCTCTTGTAGATGCGAGGTCTTCGGTTTTCCTTAATCTAGAATTTTTTTTAGAAAGTGAGATGTTCTTTGAATCTTTGAGACTGAGATCCATATTCTAGAAAATAATCACTGAGAGCCTCCTGCTCTTGTGGTCCTCAAGCCCCATTTCCTACTGCTAGGAAGGTAGACATAGTGGAGTGCTATGAAGCTTGCTACACTGTTGGTTTCTCACACCAATGATGTGAAGTACCCAAAATTTATCCATTTTTAAACCCTATTGGGGTTTCCCTTTGTCTCTCCACTCTCATCTCCTTGATCTCTCTCGTGAGATCCTGCATAATTCCGAGGAGGATATTTCCAAACTCCTTCAAATAACTTTATTTTGCCATTGGAGACTCCCTTTATCCTACTCCACTAGAACTTAGTTTTCTTTGTCGGATGTGAACTCTGAAATAAGTTGAATTCGGTATTGCAATTGGAAGAATTTGAAAAACGGCCGTCACAACAAATCTGATAATATCTTCTTCATAAACGCTTTTGTTTTTCTCCATCCAGACTGAATTTGGAGAAATTTTTCATTGGGAAATAGAATTGGTTCGTTCTACACAAAACCCATGTCTCAGATATTCAAGATTCATCTTCATTTTCCCGAAACATCCAACGTAAGACCGTCACTTTTTATCCCAGAGAATTTTTGCATTTTCTATTTTTGTTATCCCTCAAGGCACCTTTTGTTTCTCTTAATCCAACCTTCTGTTTCTCTCAATCCAGACCGAAGTTTGAAAAATTGCTCATAGAGAGATAGGATTGGTCCGTTCCAACCTTCTGTTTCTTGCAATCCAGACCAAAGTTTGAAAAAATACTCACAAAGAGATGGGATTGGTCCATTCTACACAAAACCCATGTTTCAGATTTTCAAAATTAATCTCCATTTTCCAAAAACAGCTAACGTAAAACCGTCACTTTTTATTCCAATGAATTTCTGCGTTCTCTATTTTTGTATCTCCTTGTCTGGTCTGTATTGTATTCTCTATCTTCGAGTGTCATAGATTGGTTGTTCCACATGTTGATCCAAGTCTATGAGCTCTGATACCACTATAATATTCCAAAATGGAAAACACAGTAATACAAAATACAATAAATTAGAAACTACAGCAACATGGAAATAAACTGCAAACACCATAAAAATAGAAATAACATCTCAGCCATTTTATTAATATGGAAGTGAAAATAATACAACAGTGCTTCAAAATAGATGGTACTCAAGCTGAAAAAAGCAGGTTGGAATGGCCTCAAGCTCTCCCACTGAAAACACTGCTCTCTGCTATGTTGCTGGAGTTCTCCCTCTGCGCGGCCCTGCTGGAAATGTTTTTGTTGGGTGAATAGGACTGCATAGAAGAAGATGCTCTGGTGCTCAGAAAATGTCAGGATTTAGAATCAAGACTCTATGGAAAAATCCCAGAATAACCCAAAAAGTATTTCCGGATTGACTGACCTCCGAAAATCACCCTTCTATGGTTTGCAATGCATAACTCTTGGGTATGTCGGACTATGGGCTGAACTTAAAGATAGAATAGCTGCGAGTACTCCCAAACCCAACTATTGAAGGGTTGATACCTTCAATGGATTCCAAGTGGAAATGCTATGGAATTTCCCCCTCTTATGATGAACTCTTCTACTGGACTGCGTAAGTCACTAAGTGACTGTGCAGAACTAGAGGGTCTGCAAGTGGCCTAAATGTCAGATGATGAGATCAGCTCACATGGACAACAAGAATGCTCTCCTGAGTAGGCACTCGAAGTCCCCCGAGGATGAGGTTTGGATATCCATTCGAAGACACCCTTATGCTAAACAACACTGCAGACTTGGCTGAACAACCCAATTGTGCTCAAGTTGTGAATGGAAAGAAAATAATAATAATCCAGAATGATATCTATGGATGCCATCCCATTCCTTATATTCTTGTGAGCCCTCACCCTCTTGGACCCACACAATAATGATGCTACACACATGGCCACTAACCTCCATTATGATTACGATGTCTTCCATTATCTCCACTACCTCCATGATTGCGTCATTGATTTGGTCAAATTGACCCCATCCACATGCATTGACCCACATTCACACCAAGAAGTGGTTTATTCATCTTGACCCCATCTAGATTCACTGATCCATATTCACATTAAGAAGCGGTTTTATTCCTACTAAAGGGATTTATGGGTCCCTCTACCCTCTTATTCATCTATTAATTAAGAAAGACAAAATTTAATATTTTAATTAGCTAAAAGATAACTTAAGAATATTACACCCCCTCATATTCTGGAATATTGATATTTCTTGGATATTCCTCGTTATCTTCCACTGATAGATTTTTTTCGTTGAAAATATCCTGCATATGTTCTTACCATGCTAGCACAATGCATTCTATTTGAGGCTGGGAATAATCAAAGACAATTTCTTCTTTATCCTGCAAGGCTTCTTCCAATCCCTCTAATCCATCAACCATGTCAAACATTGACAGGAAGCTTTCACTCATTGTAACCTAATTAAGGGTCCCTCGGCCCAGCTCCCTCTCCGAATACCATGCAATAGGGATTGGTCCCAACGTATGGGCAAACATGTCAACCCATTTGGTTGTAGGCTTCTTATCCCAATCCTCCATCCATGTAGCCAGGTGTTTACGTGGATCACCTTGGCCACCAAGAGTCTCAGTTAGTGGGGTAGTAGGTTGCTTAAAGTGAAACCACATCATTTTGTTGCATTATTCTTAATCCTCAAATTTCCCTTTGTGTGTGTCCCACCAACATGCTATGGTTGTGCACATAGCAAGATCAAGTTCCCAGAACCTTCGCTCTTTTGGGATAGCCTGTTCCATTTTTTCCAAAAATAATACAGCATTCCTAGTACCATAAAAATAGGGAAATTCCCATACCTCTGAAGAGATGAATCAAAAATTTTTAGTGCCTATGAGGCAGCTTAGTACATACACATGATGCAGACAATTCTACCAGTTCTCGATTTCTCCATCTGAATATGAGAAACATGAGCTATCATTTTCCCAATTCATCATCCCATCAGCAGTAGGGTTGATCCAATCCTCATCTCCTGCAGTCAACCTGTAGATATGGTCGACATCATCTCCATCGTGCATTGGTTCTGTATATCTCTCCCCTTCTGTAGGATCCAAGGGTACTATAACCCACGTACAATTATTTTTAGAGATCATACTTCTGCTCTTCAAGTTGATGATGCCCTCCATGTGGATGGACCAATCCAATGCTAGTAGTGCAGGGTAGGGATCTGCATCATCCACAATTTGTATTACTTCAAATTCTGCGCCTACCTTTACTCCAGAAATGTCTACCAAAACCTCTGCGAGTCTCCCTAGTGGAATGATCATCCATTTATTGTGCATGCACAGCTGAATAGTGGACCACTCTAGCTTTGGTTCCCCCATCTTTTGCCAGGTATCCTTAGGTATAACATTTTCATCAGACCCCAAGTCCAAAATGACCTAATCCATCTCTTACTCTCCAATTTTCATGGTCATGCACATCTCCCGACCATTTATCTTCTTATTCTTGTAGATATTGTTTACAAACCTATTCTCACTTCAAGACAACTCTTTATCTATGCAGCTATCTATCAGAGCCTGAAGGTTTTCTACTTCTTTCTGGTTATGAAATAGCTTGATGAAGGGTTCCAAGAAAGGTTTGATTTCATCATCAATCTTCGCTTCTCTGATTGACATAGATGTGGATGCACCTACAGCACCAAAATCCTTTCTAGCTTCTACAAAAGTCTCATTTTCCTTCCTCAGGTTCATTCCTTCCTTCTTTTCAAAAGCCTTCCTAATCAATGGATTTGCATCAGTATTCTTTCCCTCATCTTCTCCAGTGGTAGAACCACTATGTGCAATTATGTTTACACTCAAATCATCATCTCGTAGCTTAGCTCTAACCATTTGAATATTCTGTGTAGATGTCTATTGTTGCTTCTCCTGCATTTTAGCAATCAAAACAAGACAATCTTCAATAACATGATTAAACTGTCTAAAGTACCTGCAATATTGTCGTGAAGGGTTCTGACAGTTGCGCTAATAGTTTCCAGCGTCTCCATAGTTATATCAAATCATTTGTCCTCTTCCACAACCTGCACCTCCACCTCTCTCTCCTCCCCTTCCTCTAGTTTGAGATCCACCATGCCCAGAGGGGGATGTTGGTGAAGATGGGTCGGCCTACACTCTATATAGGTTGGCATTATATATCATCAGATCAAAGGTGCGGTAGTGATGCTCATCATGGCTAATCGAAGAGAAAACCCTACACCATTGTTGCTTTAGTTCTGGTACATATTCCTATTTGGGGGCAATGGTTTGTGTGATGTCATCTAACCACTTGAAATTCAATGCACCACAACGTAGGAGTACCACTCGGTCCTACAAAATCCCTGGGTTGTAATGGATTTGGTCCTCCCTCTTGCATGTAAACTTGAAGCAAGGTACATTGATCTTTCATGTGACCGAAACCCTTACAACGTATACACCATACATTTTCACCGACTTCTTTCCCTCTGTCTCTGTGTAGGTTCTGAATCTCCAAGTGCATTGCTTCTAACTGATTTTGGATTTGTAAAGTCCCAAATTGGTCATCAGTTTTAGGCACGACTTCCAATTTCATAACAAATTCAAGGGCCTTCACTTGAGAATAAATTTCCTGTTGATTCATAGGTTCGTGCAGGTGCGGTAGGAGCATGGGAATTAACCATTATTTATGTTGCTTATCATCATAGAAAAAACCTCCATCACTGATAGTGCACTTCAAAATTTGATCTACCTCCTAGACATATTCGTGTGGTTCTTGTCATATATCTTTCAGCTCTTTTACACATTGTGAGTAAGAATTTGGTTTTCTGAACTGTTTCTTTATGGCCTTCTTGATTTCATTGACAGGAGGATTGACATTCTGAGTGAGATATCCCATGAACTAGTCCAGCACACAACCCTCAAACACCATAGCCAGTTGCGCCCTCTTGAAAACAGCAGTATTGACATTTTTCACAGTCCATACTGCATCTACAACAAACAAGAATCTCTCCATGTTTTCATCACCCTCACCCTTGAAGGTGGGTAGCTTCATATGCGCAGCCATTTTGCTCCCTGGTTGTAGAGGTGGTGGTGGTCCGTGGAGTAGGAGATGACTTACCCCTATGTGATTTCGACTATGGGGTGGATGGAGGGCTACCTCTGGTGCGCATAGCCTCACTACTCTTTGTATCACTATTAGGTGGGTTTCTCAGAGGGTTGTATATAGATCTGTCTCCTCTCTGGTTAACCCAAAAGTACTTTCTGTTGTGTTTAGTGCTTTCAAATTTTCTTGGGGTCATTCACTCGGTGTGACTGCACAAAATACACTTTTCACACAGTATCATCTTAATCAGCAAAGGAAGAGAGCATATGAAATTACCTCTTGGTCCTTTGAAGAACCTTCTTTTAGCTTCAGAATATGACACAAACTGATCTACCGCAAATTATATCACAAACCCACTAAAAATGTTGTCAACCCAATGATCTATTGTGTGGGTGATGGAGTTATCAGTCTACTATAACTATTGGATCAACTCAGGTGTCCAATGAGTGATTTTATTGTCCTTCCAATAGGTTTGAAACTCAACTAAACTTAATAACCACTCCTGAAATTAATGTGCAAAGGTCACAAAGAATATTTCTTGAACCTTTGTGAAAATATACTTATTTTCCAACTCTTTAGCAGACACATTCTTACTTCTCTTTTCCTTGATGGAAAATTCACATATCTTTTGTTCAAACCAGTCTTCTAATTCAGTCTTCGATGGCTGCCACATCACATAATCTCTCTCAAAATGATCCTAGTCCTGGAAATGGAACCATTTGTTGGCTTGAGGGGTCCTGACCCAGGTTCATAGTTAGCACGTAACCAACAAAACGCTCTTACTACTGGCCCTTTTGAAAATTACCTGCTTGCGCAGGCCAAAGTCTCACCCGAAGTAGTATGGGGGGGTGATGGAACTAGGTTTCCACACCCTAAGAGAGAATTAAATGAAGTGGGCACCTTTAGATCCACTTTAACACATAGACTGACTTGCACACCAAAAATCCTAGGGTGATTATCACTATTAATCCTGTGCGCACGCACGGACTGAAGATCCGCAATTCCCTTAACGGTTCTAACAGTGTGATATTCATCCCTTATAGAATAGATATAGGCAATTAACATTCATTTTAATAGTAAAATAGGTACACAACTGATCCAATCACAGATAATATAACTCATAAGCATGAACAGAAAACATATGCGAAAACAAATTACATATGCATTTACTACTCAGAGTTATCCAAACAGTTCTTTATTCTTCAACAGTTCTCAACATCCCTTACAATCCTTCAGATCTGTTATCACTCTAGTAAATTTTCTATCAAAAATATTTAAAACTTTTTAACTTACTAGAGGTAACCAAGAACCACTTTTAGAATTCAGGATCTAGCCTCCCTGAGTTCCGGAGAGGGATCTCTCCATATGATTTAGCTTTGTTTAGGTAACAGATATTAGGCTAGCTATGATTGTGCAGTTGGGTTTGATTTTTTGAAAAGGTTTGTGGGAATAAAGGACTACAAGGGAAACCATAGAAAGATCTACCTAACCATTGGGCAATGGAGTCAAATTATAGCAAACAAGACTAGAAAACCTAGGCCAAAAGATGCAAATATGCTAAGGGTAAGATAGATGACCTTCCAAGGGTTTTAAAAGGATATTTTGATGAAGTGGGTGAAGTCTGGACTAAGGGAAATTAATAATCCTTAGATCACAGATAAGAATATTGAAGGAGGGGATCAAACTGGGACCTAGAGCAATTAAGAATTCTATGGTCCGGTTATCAAGCAGAAAACATTAAAATGCGAACTGGTTTAAAACAGGGAGCTTATTATCACTAATCCTGTTTAATTTCTCCTTAATTGATCATTATAGAATAGAAACACAATATATGAATGAATGTAAACTTTTTAAAGGAAAACACTGAAAACAGGAAAAAGACGAGACTTATCTTTTCACCACGAGAATCCTTAGCTATGATGTCTATTTGCTTCAGTTTCCAGCCTGCTGCTTCAACTTAACTCACATAAAATCCCAATGTTTCAACAAAAATTCTATAGTAATCTTGATTATTTTATTCCACAAAAAAATACTTCCAAGAGTGAAGTATTTATACAAATTCTAAACTAAAATATTCTTGAAAAAACATCAAGATTAGTTCACAAATCTCTCCAACTGTTTTAAATAAATAGAACTTAAGTAAATGAAACTCAAACTAATGCATCTATTTGGCACTATTTTTTATGGATAGGTGATGACAAAGAGAAGAATTTGAATTTGATCCAACTCTTAGTTGATGATGAGGCATCCAAGTCACTAACTACCTTTCTTTGTGCATTCTGCTCCAACAATTCTGCAAACTTGGTGTCCAATTATATATTTTTATTTCTCAATACATAATATATATGTAAAAAGTGAAAGCGGTTATTGTGGATTAATATGTTGGTGAGATAAACCTCTTTCAGTTTCCTAAAATTCCTCTCCAGTTGTGCACAATAGGCTCTGCAAAACTATGTCTAAAACAAAGTTTTACAGAGTCTGAAAAATATCCTGTAAAGATGTGCATGTATTTCTGATTATGAAATCACTGTGCAAAAAATGAAAAAAAACCTCCTTCATTTTTGTATGATGTATTTCAGATTGGCCACAATCTTCTCTGCAAAATGATGACTTAACTGGAATTTTCTGCAAAAAGTTCTTTCCAACATTGTTTAATATTTCCAAAACCATAATAGTTGTTAGAAAAGTGAGAGAGGTTTTTGTATATGGTCCGCTTCATAACATAAACCTCCTTCAGTTTTTCAAAATTCATCGTGGATTGATCACAATAGTTTCTGCAAAACAATGACTAAAACATGAATTTTCTACAAAAAAGTTCCTTCTTCTTGTGTTTTTCATCTTTTCACCTTTTTGTTCTTTTAACTATTTTACTTTCACATTGGATAAAATTCATTGTTGGTGAAGGTATTTTCATCTCTTTTTACCATTTTATTGCCTCTGTATTTACCTTTGACTGCTCTGTAACTTTTTTTTGACCTTTCACTCTGACTTTTACCTGATACACTTTAACCACTGATACTTTTTTATTGTTATGTTTTCAGTGTCATTGTGAATTAATATTTCACTTTCACCATTCACTATGAAAATTTCATCATTCTGATCTCTTTCTGATTTGATTTTATTCTTTATTTATATACAAACTGTTTGTTGAATGAATCTTTTTTGAATTAAAATTTGAGAATTTGGAGCAAAGAATTTTGTCAACTAGTATTGAAACTGTTGGCCAAATTTCATATTCTGATAATAACCTGCAAAAATCAAACAATTTGTTAATGAAATCTTGGCTGCAGGGAGGTGATTGGAGATTATTCAAATATTTGTGGAATGAGATCAGTCTGTGGAGGTTTAACTCTGTTTTTTAAGGCATTATTAGGCTTACTTCTGCAAGTTTAAACAGTTTGTCGGAGTATTTCACTTTAACAGAGGGAATTTTGAGAAATTCTTGGGTAAAGATAGTCTTCAATGGGTATTTTAGTGCTCAATTAGGAATATGAGAGATGAAAACTGGGATAAGACAGGAAATAGGGTTTCCTGAATGGAAAAAATGTGGAAAAGAAGTCTTTTAACTAATATGTGTTCGGAATTTGTTTTCAAAAAGAGACTGCAAAATGAGGATTTTGGCTTTTATATTCAAATTGGTTTAATCCTATTCTTGGGAATTAAGAATTTGCAAGTCGGATTATTGAAAAATACCTTGACCAGGTATGGTTGCGGTCGAATAGGGTTGCAAGTCTGCAACAATCTTCAATTCTATTGAATTCAGTTGGAAAAAGTCATGGAGATTCTCTGAGGACGAATTTTAGAGGAAATGGCTCTTAAAATGGCAACTATTTCGAAAATGGCATTGTTAGGTTTGAAAATGGTGAAAAGGGCTCTGCACAGGCTCTTAGGGTGTAATGGCGCACAATGGTGAAAATTAGACGAAAATAGGCTCTGCGAAGGTTTCACAAGTTTAAAGCGCGAATAGGTGAAAAATTATGAAAACATTAGACTTTAACGTATTAAACCATATTATAAACTATAGTTAAGTTACATTAAACAAAGGTTAAGCGGGAGTGGTTTTGGAATACCGGCGGTGATATTCGCGTGGCTCAACAATGGTAAGCGGTAATACGCTTTTCGAACGCGATGCAATAGAATCATGATACGTCGACGCAGGGTGGTTTAGATAAACCACCCATTTCGCGCGACTTTAAAAAACATCCATCGATTACTTTGTGAGTGCGAAAATGCGTTATCGCCATCGGATCTAGCTTTGGGGAGCGAACGATCGGGATTAAAAGGGAAAGTGCGGGGAAAATTCAATTATCGGGTTCAATATAGGCCGTAGATCTTGGGAGTAAAAGAAAATTTGACGGTTAAAAATAGCGTGATGGGGGGGGAGTAAAAATGTATTGATCAGTCTCTTTGATTTTCATTCGTTGGATCAAAAGGGATTTGGGGATCGAAGGGTCTAGATTGAATCCCGATGGGAATAGGCCTTTTTATGGGATTTATATATAAAAGTGGCTTTTTCCAATGGAAAGGGTGATCGGGAAGGTTAATCAAGATTTTAACCAAGGTTAGGGGGTCGGGGAAGGGAAATATACAAGGGAATGGGTTTAGAAGTTTAGTTTAAATTAAACTTCGATATTTTTTTGTTTAAAACATATAGAACATATGTTTAAAGGTTTTTCATATCTTTTTTATTATATGGTTAATTAAATCGAGATGACTTAACTACCATAGGAGGCGGGATATTTATATATATAGAATACTTAGCCAAAGGGGTTATAAGGGGGGTTTTTATTTAAACATGTTTTGGCTTAAGTTATATTAAGTGGGTTTTTGGGTTTATTATATAAAGAGGAGTTATAAAATAGGAAAAGGTTATTTGTATAGGGAGTTAATATATAAGTTAAAGTTAATATGAAAATAGGACATGGTATACTCAAAACACATATTTATAACAAATAAAGTGAGGTTTTAAAGATAATTTGCATTGATCTTATCACTTAACTTATGATGTAATGTTATTTTGAGGGCTTAATGTGTTTAAATGATGTAGGAAGTTAGCTAAATAGAAATTACAAATGCCTTTAAGTAAAAATGGAGTTTTACTTAGGATTATTCAAGGGAATGAGTGCATGAATGGTAAATGATGTGATTAAGGGATTAATATAGACATTTCACACTTTCAACTGATCAGTCATAGAGCCTTGGGTCCAGTCCCAACAAAAGTCAAGGAAGTGCCTTGAGCCTTTCTGACTGATAGTCTAGAATGTTTCATGACTATGGGAAGGGAAAGTTAGTTATTTTGCAGCCCATGATGAATGATATTTACATTGAGACTTTTCACCTTCTTCTACCCACCCATTTTACCATGCTAACATTTTTTTCTTCCTTTGTAGTAGGTGCATTTAAGATAGCAACCTTCATAGCATTTATTCTTTATGAAAGCAAGTAAAAATATCTAATTCTACACTTATTTCATCCATGAATCCAGATTAAACTGTTGGATTCACTTTATTTCTCTACCTAACTACTGAACTGTCATGATTAAACTGTATGAAAACTCATTATTCTCTATCTATAACAAGGAAAATTGAAAAATGACAAGTTAAGATTAAACTGTTTAACTCATCATGGACTATGGCATTTATTGACACTTTGCCATAGTCAAAAAGTAAAAAGTAGTGGCATGTATTCTTGCACACTTTCATTTTTTCTTTTGGGGTCTTTTATTTTTTCTAAGTCCTTTGATTATTATTTTAGTACTTTTTACCCTCTTTTTGATTTTTTTTATTTTTTTGATTTTTTACGAAATATGTGAATACAACTTGTAGAAGGCAAAGTATGTACAGATTTACAAGATTATCAACAGTCAAGTCAAAATTATGAACCCTATATTATAGGTTGCTAACAAGATCCACCTGTACACACAACCAACGGGGTTCGCATACATCCAGTAGGATTCTTTTAGACGCATATGCTTACACAGATTCTCTTCAGAGCTCAAAACATAGATCAAAACTTATCCAAAAATCGTCCTATCCGACTTGATCTATACTTCTACTTATACCTTAGCCTACGCTCATGCTATGGTTCGCAAACCGTGTTTTGAGACTCCTAGATTTATCCTTTATCCCATTAAAACTCATGAATGGAATTTGACCCACTCCAAAGCCCCATTGAATATTCATTTCTTAGCGCACATGACTCAAAACTACAAAAAATACTATTATTTACTCCAAAAATGTTGTCCTAAGGGACCTTGCTCCAACACACCCCACATGACCAAACCCTGAGCAATATAGTTCTTTCAATGTCAAAGACTCCCAACTGATTCCCAAGCCTAACTAGTGTGGTTGTGACCCTCCAATTGCATGTGCAAAACTTCCTCCATGTGGTTGCAACCTAAATTCTCCAATTCAAAGGGTGCGGTCCCAAAATCTGAGCCACAATTCCAAGCAAGGCTCTAGACCACTGCCCAAAACTTCCTAAGACTTTCCAGAATGATAAATGACTTGAATACAATGCTAATAATACAATACTTGAATAAGGACTTGTACTAACTAGGCCTAACCATGACAATCATTTCGTCAAACATATGGTGAACAAGTAATCTATAGGTCATGAATTCATGTCTAAACATAGGAGTATGAAACTTATCTGACAATCACCAAGAATGTCTAATTCCCTCTCATAATAGTTACAATAACATTTTTTATCCAATGCATTCATTAACCATCACATACTTATCAAATCCTGAACAAGACATAGCTAGAGTACATTGAAAATCCATGCTTGTAACTACCACATAACCAAATTATTAACCATGACATAACAACCATCAAATCACCATAATAACAAGTACAAGTGACCATACATTACAATAGGAAAATAACTCTGATTAACTTATGAAAAATCCAACCAAGTTAGGGACTTCCACATACCACCCGACCATATATTGGGTTGAACTAAATCTTTCTTTCAACCAATCACCCTCGTGCCATCAGGGAAAATTTTAGTGATGGAAATTTATCTTAAAATTTAGAAACCATGGTGAATCTTACTGGTCTCTAATAGAAAAATTGTGAAAATTTTGATGATATTCTTGTAATAATATATATATTACAATATATAATATCTTAGCGTTTTTTAGGGTAAAATCATTTATATTATAAACTTAGGCGAAATATTTTTAGAAAAAATGGAAATTGAAGAATCTTTATTTTTTTTTCAGAAAAAGTACAGAAAATTATCCCAACTACAAATATTAGCCCCTAAATTTTCCTTGTGTGCCATATTACAAGTGTTAATTTGGGATATCAATACATCAACAACCAAGGCTTCCCAAAGATTAAACCACCTCCACCCTCAAGCTACCATGATTTCACCAAAAATAGTCAAGAGATCACAATGCCAAAACAAAACTTGTATTCCTCAGAGTTTCTTCACCAATACCTTGAGGAATTTTCTTGTATACACCTAGTGCCTATTGAGGGCTTCCTTGATATTAAACCACCTCCACCCCCAACCCTTGGGAATTTCCTAAGAGCGCCTCAACCGATTCCAAAACCTTCCAACAATCAAAATCTCAACCAAAAAATAATCCCATCACACCATGGCTATCCAGAAATGGAAAGGCAAGGCTAAAACCATTGTCACTCTAGGAAAATCCCATTCCAATGACAAAAAAAGAACCAATACATAAATGCATGTACCATACATTCACAAACCAGCTAGGAAATCATACATGCAACTTGCTACCTGCAAATCCTCCTGTTGAAGCTTCTTGATCAAACCTTCCTTGCTTATCCTTTGCTTTCCTTTTCATTCGTTGATTTCCTTTCTCCAATGCTATAGTGCTCCAATAATTTTCTAAGTGTGTAATAGTATCATAGAATAGAGAGAGCTCCAAAACTGAACTAACAAAAGCTAAACCAACAAAATCTCAACTCACAAAAGTTGTGAAATGATACTGATAAGTATTTTTATCATTAAGGCATACTTTTATTCATTTTCCTTAATTTTCTTTCTAATTTCCCTCTCATGAAATTATGTGTCTCTTCACCTTTATTTTCCCCTATTTTCCTTTATTTTCATAAATAAATTTCGATTAATTCCTTGTTTCCTTTAACAATTTCCTTGGTCGTAATAAACCGAAAGTGATATCCATTGGGATGTTTTTCCCAATATTTAGCTTTGAATAGGTGTCTCATGACCTTGGTCTTATTATTTTTCCTTTATTAACTTTATTATATGAACTTTTAACTCGACGATGTTACAAACCCCTCCCCCTTGTGGGAACACCATCCTCAATGTTCTATGACACCTGTGACCAGCAAAATTGCTGAAACCAAAACATATTTCGTATGAAGCTTTATAACTTAGCTCGATGCAGTATTTACAATGAAAAACCTATTTGAAATCAAAACCAACATGACAAACATAACAAAATGACAACCATAACACTTATTGGAGCTTTATAACACATCACATTGCAATATTTACAATAACAACCATACATAGATATATACATATATTAAAAATCATTTTCCTCCACTAGCAAAAAAAGAAGGATACATAACCCACATATGATCAACCATCTCCCATGTAGCTTAATCAGGCCCAAATTACTTCCATTGCACTTTATCTTTTTCGATTTCTCGGTTCTGGAGCATCAATTGTTTCTGCTGCAACATGCATTGAGTTTTCGGCTGCAATTCTCATTTTGGCTCCACCTGCAATGCAAACCAGTCAATCACATAATCAAAATCCTTCACATATATTTTAAGTAATGAAACATCGAAAACATTATGGAATTTCATTGTGAGAAGTAGTGAAATTATATAGTTTGTTGGTCCAATCTTCTCAAGCATCTCTAAATGCCTACAATATCAAGGTGTTAATTAAGCACATGACCCAATCATCAAGGAGCTTCTCTTGGGCTTGATGCACACGTACACATGCTCCCCAACTAAAACTTCCTTATATACCTTGTGTTGATCTACATAACTCTTCTTCCTGTCATGTGTTTCCTTTATATTCTTCTTGATAACCTACATTACATGTTCCATTTCTTCCAACATGTTTGATCCAATCAGTACCCTATTAGTTAGAATGAATTCTTAACGCAAGTGTACGAAAAGAGATCACTTTAGTTTCACATGAAAAATAGACATAACAATAAACATTATTTTCTAACTTCCTTAGATCTGCAATAGATAGTCGAAAAAATGCAACAAAAACCCATATCTATGTAGTAAAAGTAGTAAAACAGTAAAATGAAATAAGAGTTTCTCCAAATTTCCAATGGACAAGCAAAGATAGATAAAAAATTGTCTATGTATTAACACCTGGGAAGGGAACAAAGAATGATGTTACTAGCCCCCTCAATGGGATGGGTTCTTCGTTGTCCTTAACGCTTCAAATCCAAAAGTTTCTCTCTCCCAATGGTGTAGAAAACCCAAGACGTATTGAACTCTATGAGAGCTCAAGAAGCAAAATAATAAAGGTAATCAAAGTATGGCAATGATAAGAGGATCAAATTATGACCATGATAAAAGGATCAAAGGTAAATAATGAATGGAAAATGCTCAAATTTATAACAAAATATTTAGTTATCCTTGATAATGGTGCAAAAATAAAATATTATTAACCAAGATCTAAATCTAATTGCTTTGAATATTTTATTATACTTTGTCACAAGGAAAAGGAATTTAAATTGGTTAAATCCCTTTATTTAAAAATAATAAACAAATAAATGATTTATTTACCATTTCAAGGATGGGGTTAAGGGATAATTTAACAAACAATGTTTTATTTTATTATTCCAAAATGATTTAGTCAAATTTAACAAGGAATATTAAGTAAATAATTATTTAATTAATTATTCCTAGAGAATAATAAGATAAATAATTATTTATGTAATTATTTCTCATTAATTGGGTTAAATATGAATAGGAATTTATTTAAACAATGGTTTAATTAATTATTCCTAGAAGAAAATTAAATAAATAAGGATTTATTTAATTTTTCCTCATGGGGTTTCATGTTTGAACCAGAAATAACTTTATAAAATATGGTTTATTAAATTATTTCTTATATAGTGAGAGAAATTTTACTATGGTAAAATTGGTCTTACATGGTGTACTTTGATGCATCTAATTGTAAATGGCTAGATGAACAAAAATTGGTGTAACAGATTTTCCCCCAACGTGCGAGAATTAGGAGCTAATTGTATGACCAGAGTATGTTGTAAGAACACAATCGCTAAACACCAAAGGGGAGTCATAGAGAGAGAGAGATACAAATACGAAGTGAAGCGAGAGAGGACAATAACATGAGTGGGCGAGACCTAAAAATCATATAAATCTCCTTTAATGTTTGGGTATCTATTCTCAGTGAGGTGGGGGAGGCATACCTAAGCACGTTGTAATATCCCCAAAGGGAGAATGCAGTAATACTGAAACACAATATAAGAAATACAACAAAGTAAATAGTAAATCTATATACACATCATAATGCACAGAAATAACTGAGCCATTTTATTATATTGGAGGTGAAAAAGCAAATACAATAGTGCTCAAAATATGATACACTCAAGCCACAACGTTGGCCTAGAATGACCCTTAAATGATTTCCCAAGAGGGATTGTGTAACTGCTGATCTATTGGAAGGTAAACTGCACTGTCACTACTGCAACTATTGGGACTACAACTGCCTAAAATATAAAAATTCAGATCTAGGCAGAATGGGAGCTCCGATGATGCAGAAATTATAGATCTGGGCTCAATGATGGATTCCCAAGATAACCCAAGAAGGGTTTCTCAGATATGTAAGTCCAAAAAAACCACCCTCTTAGGGCTTCACATATATGCTATTGGGAATGCAGATATGAAGCTAGATCTGATGATATGATGGCTGCAATTATGCACAATCGGATCTATGCAAGAATGGCTAACCCTTTAAATAGATTCTTGGGCTAAAAGATCAAGATATAGCTCCTCCAATATTCTCCACTGAAAATAGCTACTAGATGAACAACTTCAGAAAACTGCGCTGTCAGAGAGGGAGGCTCAATAGCCTGCTGCTAGATATGTGAAATCATCTCTTGAGAGATGGAAACAATAGATCCAATGTGAGAAGATGATCCCTCATAGGATTTCCAGCTGAAATACTCGAAACTTCCTTCCTCCAATAGATCTACATGACTGAACTATGCAATCCTTGAAGGGACTACTGCTGCATGGAGGTATAACCCAATGGCTTGAATTTCAGATGTAGATTTGCTACTAATGAAAGGATGGATGTAAGGAACAAATTGGTTGGATGAATCCTCCACCAGTTTCCTAGTTGAATGCTAGAAAAAACCTCATGAGGATGGCACCAATGCCTGATAAGGAATGAAGAACAATCCTCTTCCAGGAGCTACTCAGTGAAAGAGGTGGGATTCCTGACCAAGAACACCCTGTGCTAAAAAAAACTTGAAATCTTTGCTAAACAGCCTGAGAAAGAAATGGAATATCACATGACAATTCTAGATCTAAACAGATCCACAACATCAATAAACTCAAGCATGTTCGTATTCTTTCCTTCATCTTCTATATATAATTTTTGAGCCTTCCTATGCCTTGGCCCTCATCTAAACTGCATTGTGCATGTGGAAAGGATCCTCCATGTTTGGCTGCCCTATCTATCCAGGTCATCCATCATGTCTAGGTGAAATGTACACCCTCTCTATTATGTGTGCATAAATTTCACAACTTCCTCCATCATCTCGTCATGAATGCTCCATGATCTCCTGTTTGACCTTTTCAAGATCTTAGTTAACTGTGTCAACCTCCATGATCTATCTCATTAATGAGACACAATCTCCAATTCCATTCACATTAGTAGTTTCTCAACTACCTCATTATGTAGATCTAGGCTTAATTAATCCACATTCACACAAAAAAAGTGGATATTTATTAATATTGAGGATTATTGGTCCCTGCACCCTTTTATTTATTTAATTCATTAAGAAAGTTAAGAACTCTAATATTCCAAATATCAGGTGAAAATTTGGGAATATTACAGTCCTCCCCGAAAAAATGTTGTTTGTCCTCAAGCAACTGCAATAGTGGACGCTATAGAAAACATACTCCCTCCAAATGGCATGCTCATGTGGAAGGCCTCCCCATCTGTCACAATTTGTCATGCATGTCCAGCTCCAAAGCTGCCTCTCTAGAATGTCTAGAATGGCTTCCAACTGAAAATTTAGATACCCATCCTCATCAATGAATCTCCAAGTGGCAACCATATGATGACCAAAGTTCTCCTCTATACATGAGATACATCAGATAAATTGGTTCATTGCCAAAGTGGAAAGTCCCAGCTCATAAAATATCTCTCCAACCCATGATACATAGAGTAGATTACATACATCAATGCCCTCATCATTAGCCATATTGGCCATGTAGGAATCAAACATCACATAATCATAGTGAAAAACAAGAAGCAAAGACATATGGGAAAACATGAACAATGCCAAAACATATTCTCCTAATAACAACCAACGCAGCAAAGCCTCCTGCTACCATGCTAGATCATCATGAAAACAAGTAAGATAGCCATACTCTCTCAAAATAAGCCACCTCAACAATGCTTCTTATTGCCATGCCAAATCATCAATGAGAATATGAGAGCCATACTCTCTCAAAAGTAGCCATCTCAACAATGCCTCTTGCTACCATACCACATCATCATTGTACCAAATGTAATGGCCATATTCTCTTAAGAGAAACCACCTCAATAAGGCATCTTGATGCCCCATCACATCATCATTATACCATGTACAATTACCATAATCACCCAACAGAAGCCAACGCTGTAAGGCCTCCTGTTTCCATCCTCCAGCAATGTCATGCAATGTATGGGAAGAAATTAGTGCATACTCTCCCAATAGTAACCATAGAAACAAGGATTCTTGCTGCCTCCTTGCATTATCATGATGCAAGTCATGGAGCAACAATATAGTTATGGGCATGTGAGATATTTCGTCAACATAATACAAACACGCTCCTTTATGCCACATCATGTGAGAGTTATACTCTCTCCCAAACCCAAGTACATACATGAACATAAGATACATCCCAAATAGAAATACATGTAAATACATGAGACATATCCCAAACAAGAGTAAATATAAGGACATAAAATATAACAGGTGATGTCCAAACTCTCTCATCAATAACCAAAGTAACCATGCATTTTTTATGCATTCTTCCAGTGATGTATAAGGCATTAATCAGCAAAATATGACTTCTTGAGGGGTAGCAATACTCACCCAAGAGAAACCAGTGCAACCATGCTTCTTGCTGGCCTGTACCATAGATCTGCAAGTGGTTTGGCAACCCCTTGCTCCATACTATCAACCATTCATCCCAATGTGGATGATGGATCTCATTCTGCAAATACTTGGTATCCTCTCATTGTAGGATACCAACCTCCTCAAACTGATGAAGAACCTTACACTTCATGAAATGTTGAAGTGCACCTACAATGAGATCTCTTGATGAGATCTTCTTTTCATCCATGGCCTTCCAAAACCAATGAGGTTCTGGATCTGTCGCAGGTAGAAGTCTCTCTTTGAGCTGCGAGATGCTCATTGAGAAAGTGTTATCAAGAAAGGAGAAGATTTCTCATATCAATATGTCTACCATTCATAATCTTAATCTCCATTGCTTCATGAGTGAAGCTAACTTCAGAATGCTCCAAGAATAATGGGGCCTCTTCATTATCACTGCTACTAAGTGACAGTGGTGCAGATCTACAAGGTAATACATATGCTGTCTCAAAGAAAGGTACAATAATGATTTCATGATTAGTCATTTCACAAAGGATCATGCTCATCCCTTCTTCTGGAAATCTACACTTCAACTCAAGAGGTTGAATTTAGTCTATCCATGACAAACTGGGATAGCTTTTCTTCTCTTCCTTGATTAGATCAAGGGTCCTATGTGTTGTGATAGTTTGCTACTTCAAACTAGCATTTGGATCTAACCCTTGGTCATGCATTGGCCCTAATGGCATTACCCCATAAGTTTCAGTAATATCTACTAAATCAATAGGTGATGAATGTGTATGCATACCTTGGATCAACTGATATGTGGGAACCTCCTGACAGAACATAAGAGTTCCTCCAACTGGGACAATGGTGTCTCCAACTGCTGGTAAGAGAGATGATTGTTCTTATTCCAATGTACCAGCGCTATAATCTTCATCCTCTTCCTCATGCATCTCCTGAATCATGCATGGGAGTCTATGTATCAAGAGCTCAAGACTATCTTGCAAAGTTGCAACTGTCACTTCTTCGGATGTAAGTACTTTTGCAGCTGGTGGTGAATGTAGTGACCTCTTGTCCAGAGTGAAAAGAATGAAATCCTCCTTTGTTTCTTTAGGAAATGTCTCTTTATGGAGCATCTCCGTCTTCTTCACATCAAACTTCTTCCTCAACTTGTGAAAGAAATCTGAATATTTATTCACCTTTGCATGCTCCATGTGACTAAATCACCAAACATTTGCTTCACCTAAAATATGAAGTGCTGCAATTTGGACAACCTCTTTTTCAAACATAGGATGTAGCATGAAAAATGTATCTACCTCTTTCCTCCAAGCCTTAACAGTACTTGAGGAAGACCCATCAAATGTAGGCAAATAGAATCTATTGTGCCTCTTCCTCCTACTTCTCCTATAGGATCTTCTTTCTTCCTTGATTTCAAAGAATTCTTGGAGAGTTAGACTTTCTTTGAAAGATTTAGATTGTTCCTTGTACTCTTCAAGATACAAAATGAGAGTCTCATGAGTCTCGGGTTCTCTTCTTCCTTCATTTCTATACCTTTTACCTTCTCCAAAGAAATTGGGCATAGTAGATCTATGAGGAGATCTATGATTCTCCCCTTTTATTCTTTGCTGATAGGAAGTGTTTGGACACTCCTCATCAAATATTCTTCTTGGATATTATTTCTGTCCTTCCTTCTTCATTTGATTGACCTCCTTAGAGAGTTCTTTCATGGATCTAAAGAAAGGAGGGGCAGAATTATCATCCTCCATGATAGATCTCATATATCTTATTCTTCTTTTGATGCAAAGATGAAGTGTCCACAAGTTGAGCCAAAGATCATGCTCTGATACCACTGTAATATCCCCAAAGGGAGAATTCACTAATACTGAAACAAAATATAAGAACTACAGCAAAGTAAATAGTAAATCTATATACACATCAAAATGCACAGAAATATCTAGGCCATTTTATTATATTGGAGGTGAAAAATCAAATATAACAGTGCTCAAAATATGAGACACTCAAGCCACAAGGGTGGCCTAGAATGACCCTGCAATGATTTCCCGAGAGGGACTACATAATTGCTAATCTGATGGAAGGTAAAATGCACTATCCATGTTACAACTGTTGGGACTGCAACTGCCTCAAAGATAAAAATTCAGATCTAGGTAGAATGGGAGCTCTGATGATGCTGAAATTGTAGATCTGGGCTCAATGATGGATTCCCAAGATAACCCAGGAAGGGTTTCTCAGATCTGTATGTCTAAGAAAACCACCCTCTTAGGGCCTCACATATATGTTGTTGGGAATGTATATCTGAAGTTATATTTGATGATATGATGGCTGCAATGATGCACAATCAGATCTATGCAAGAAGGGCTAACCCTTTCACTAGATCCTTGGGCTAAAAGCTCAAGATCTAGCTCCTCCAATCTTCTCCACTAAAAATAGCTACTGCATGAACAACAACTTCAGAAAACTGCGCTGTCAGAGAGGGAGGCTCAATAGCCTGTTGCTAGATATGTCAAATCATCTCCCGAGTGATGGAAACAATAGATCCAACGTGAGGAGATGATCCCTCATAGGATTTCCAGCTGAAATAGTGGAAAATTCCTTCCTCCAATAGATCTACAGGACTGAATTGCCTAATCCTTGAAGGGACTGCTGCTGCATGGAGGTAAAACCCAATGGCATGAATTCTGGATGTAGATCTACTGCTCCTGAATGGCTAGATGTGAAGAAAAAAGTGGTAGGATGAATCCTCCACCGGTTTCCTAGCGGAATGCTAGAAACAAAATCCTGAATATGGCACCAATGCCTAATAAGGAATGAGGAAAAATCCTCTTCCAAGAACTACTCAATGAAAGAGGTGGGATTCCAGACCAGGAACACCCTGTGCTAAACAACACTTGCAATCTTTGCTAAACATTCCAAGAAAGTAATGGAATGTCACATGAAAATTCCAGATCTAAATAGATCCACAACATCAATAAACTCAAGCATGTCATTATTCTTTCCTTCATCTTATTTATATAATGTTTGAGCCTTCCCATGCCTTGGCCCTCATCTAAACTGCGTTTTGCATGTGGACAGGATCCTCCATGTTTGACTGCACTGTCTATCTAGGTCATCCATCATGTCTAGGTGAAATGTACACCCTCTCCATCATGTGTGCATTAATTGCACAATTTCCTCCATAATCTCATCATGAATTCTCCATGATCTCCTGTTTGACCTTTTCAAGATCTTAGTTAACTGTGTCAACCTGCATGATCTATCTCATTAATGAGACATGATCTCAAATTCCATTCACATTAGTAGTTTCTCAACTACCTCATTATGTAGATCTAGGCTTAATTAATCCACATTCACACACAAAAATTGGATATTTATTAATATTGAGGATTATCGGTTCCTCCACCCTTTTATTTACTTAATTCATTAAGAAAGTTAAGAACTCTAATATTCCAAATATCAGGTGACAATTTGGGAATATTACACATGCCGAGATGAAAAAGTACAAATAATAATGGTGCACCCAGTAAAATGAGACTAAGCTATAAAGTAAATGATATGCTGGCATAAAATGGGCCAAACAAAAATATAATGGATCCCACATACATACAACACCTAGGACAACATCCAGGACTGCATACAATAATATCTGAGTACATGGGATATAATAACAACCAAAGAAGCCCTGATAAATAGGAAAAGGCTCTGAAAATATGAATGGATCATCTAAATGATACATGCATGTTATAGGCGCTCCAAGCGGCTGGAACTAAACCCATCAAAATCTGCAGAGCTGCATCTGAGGTTGTAGCATAAAATAAGGTCATTCGGGCATGTGGGGGGCTACATGAAGAGCCACCCCCTCATGAGGAAAAAACCATCTCACACACACCCGGGAATCACTAGATCAATTTGTTGGATCACTGAACTATCAAATATACGAATCTCGATCATGTTGAAGTGGATTGGATGAGAAACAATCAAGTCAAAGGGAAAAAGGGGTCCCTTTTCCTAATCTGAGGCACTAAACAATAATGGAAGCTGGAACCAAGATACACCACCCTCTAAACATGTATTCTAGAATGAATGTGCTGATGTTGACAGAAGGAGATCAGCCATAGGTGAGGCAATGAGAAATCCTGAACTAAGGCATGAGAGATCATAGTAGAGCGACTGATGGATTGACATCAAGGATGATGATGGAATGGGGGATACTAAGTAGTAAATGTATGACTTCCCTTGTCAAAGCATATAAAGCATGGATGACCTGGCAGTGACTGACTCAAATCCTGAGGGGATGGGGGAGAGTTGGACTGTAGGCCAAAATGGGCTACACGAGAGAGGGACAAGGCATGAATGGATGGAATACTATAACAGGAGGCAAAGGGACTCGAATTTTTTAATCATGGACGACTCGATGATGCTACCACATAGAATAGGCCTAGTGGGGACTATAAAAATATGAGCAAAATATGGTTACTCATGACGGAAATCGACACACGCGTTGACAAGTGTGAAGGTGAAGTGGTGCCCCAAGTACAAGTATCGCAAGTGTAGAAATTCGATTTTGAGAGGTGGCAAAGTGACCCTTCTTGGAAAAAAGGCATCCAAATGAAGTACCAAATCACCAAAAACAAAAGGATACCCATTTTAGAGCTCGGTGAGATCTTTCCAATGGTGTTGATGGTTCATCAAATGGAGCTACGATTTGGTCGCAATTGGCGAAAGAAAAATTATGGTTTCTCTTTTAATAGGGTGATTTCCCTCCAATTTGGTTCACTTGCTAGTGGAGCTGTGGCGAACGTGGAGAGGAGGAGAAGGCCCTAAATCTTGCAGCGTTTGTAGCTGACAAATTGACTGTTGGAATGGAGATCTATTAGTTGCAGGTAGTTAGCCTAATGATACTCTTTAATTTTAGTGGTTTAGAATTTCATATTAGGTGTCGAGCGCTTGAGAACAACACCTTTCCCATCCTCATGGTTAGCTCGCACTTCCTGGGCCATGTTCTGCCAGCTGGGTCACAATTTTTAGAGGGAAAAACAGTGACCTCATAGGCATAGGGCTGGGAAAATGTGAGCTACAAAAAAGTTGGGTTTTGTTCTGTTTTTGGCTGGGAACTGGGGCTTGATGTTTATGATGCATTTTTTCTTCCTCTGACTGAAAAATTGTTGGGTTTGTGTAGGTATGTAAGAGTTAAATATCAACTGGAGAGAGAGAGATTTTGATGTGCTTCATTCTGACATCCAAGGGGATCAGGTTGTTAGAGGTGCACTAGTGAGGTATGAGGTTCTCAAGTTGGTTGAGAACCCATTGATGAGGGCAGGGGAGCCCTTGTTATCTGGGATAGTGAGCTACTGGGACCTAGACCTAGATGTATTTATAGTGCAGGGGCACCGGTTCAAGTTGACTATTCAGGACATCTATTTCCTCATTGGTCTCCCACCACTAGGGGTGGTGGGGAATATCCAGCCAGTATTATCGTGGGGGCATAATATATCTGAGTTCATGAAACACCATCTTCAGCTAGATGTTCATGTCAAGGGAACGACTATACTGATAGGAGATCTAGAGAGGCTAGAGACTTGGGCTATCATCACAACAGTACTACGGATCCTGGGAAACTATGCATTCAACCACATCACCGGTGGGTAGATGATGCTGGCTGAGAGTGTGATTAGTGGTACCTACTATAGGTGGGCCCGGATGATGTTGGAATCATTGAAACAATATTTTTCGTTATGCAAGCAACAATTGAACCATGATTATTCTTTTGGTATAGTTTTGTGCTCGTTCTTCTTCGATAAGATCCCTACACTTCAACCTCATGTAAAGATACAGAATGGGGGCCCACAAGAGCCAAGGATGCACCACTGGGGGCAGCTACTGTAGAGAGGAGGATGCAGGGGAGTCGGATGAGTGTTACAACCCGAGTTCTTTTCACATTGGGACCAGATGCCACATTATATTGATGACTATCCATATAGTGGGATGAACTATTAGGTGGACCCAGACTTGCCATTCCACTTGGTCGACCATGGGTTGTTATATTTTATGGCACATTTAAAGTTTTATAATTATGTATGTGGTACTGATTCATTAATTTTGGTATGAATATATAGCACCGGTGAAACCGGTCGAGTATATGGGACGACTTGCAGCACTAGGGGTTGTAGAGTCTAGCACAGCTAGAGGAGCTAATAGGGTGGACTTAGAGGCACTACTGGAGGATGTCCATCGTAGATGCGAGCTGTTTATGATCATGGTATCAGAGCATTACTGGCATGATATATATTACTGTTACATTGAGGCATGCATCGGGCTACCCTCAGAGTGGCAAGGTGTCATGCGACGCATGGTGATGGTCGAGAAGGGTGATCTAGGTTCGTCAGCTACCAAATTTAGCCACGATATTTTACTTTTTTGTGTTGTTAGAATTTCGTTTTAAAAGTGCATAAATGAAAATATATGCATGTTGTAAATAAGAGGGAACAAGGTAATGATCAACAACATAAGAACACAAGATGTTGATGATGGAGTTCACCCAGTGTGGGCTACGTCTTTGGGCCCATTGTCAAAATGGGGTAGGTCACTTCATATAGTGTTGGAAATGGTGATGATGTACATGGATGATGTTCTCTGTCATACAAGGATATTTTCCCTCAAAATTAGTGGCTTGTCTCTCCACGAGACGTTTCGCTATAGGCACTCTCACTCACAATGGCCCTCCTATCAGCATGACATAATATTACATGAAGCAAAAACAAAGATCTTTCAACATGCATCAAGTAAGGAAATAGACCACATAATACATCTCACAGCAAAGAGAGGAACATGATCAAACTACATATGCCTCAACCCCTTAATTTGGTTGAAGAAGTGGATGCTCATATTTTGAATCTGGCTGCACCATTGAATTCGTGGCGTTAAGGGGCATAGAATCGACTATCCACACTTGAAAATCTAACACCATTACTCCAATATGGAAAATGGATGAAGAATGGGAAGCTAACACCATTGATTTCATGTTGCCGAGAGGTGTAAAATCGACATGACATTTGTCAAAAATGGATTTCAGAAAGTTTTGGGCCTTAAGGAAACTTTTTGATGCCCTCAAGATTCCCTCAGATTTTGTTTTGCATGGAATCTACAAATCTGCTACTCAGATGGCCATTCTAACTTTACCATCACATTCCCTACAAAATTCTAGTTAAAATTACTGTGAAATTCATATCATTCTAACAAAATGAAAATTTACCTTCCCATGGAATCTTTCAGGCATCAAGGAATATTATCAGCAAAATATTCTCTTCCTTGAAAAGCATGACCACACATGATTCTGCCTTGCTAGTCTGCAGGTCCATCTCTTTTGTTCCACCCCTCTCTATCTTGGGCGCATTGTGAATGTGAGAGTTTATATAAAATTTTGTCGGCAGAGTTTTCAATGTGACAATTGTGGGTTGTTGGCTCCATTGGAAAATATTGTGGAGGTGGGTAGGGTTCAAACCCTGTCCACTCCAAAATAGCATGCATCGTATATTTAAACCCCATATATATATTTTTATTGGTGTGTTATTACAACATTATAAATTTTGATACAATTTGGTTGCATTTAGTTTTGTTGTTAAGTTTTGGGATTGCCCGCTCGGGGGTTGGCCACGTGGACTAGGCGAGTTCAACCCCCATCAGTCCCCTCCTTCGTTGCCTTCAAGTGGAGTGAAAAATGTGAGGAGTGAGAAGTGGGTGGGTCTGCTCCACATGGCCTGCCCCAACCACATCGTTTAAATATATATATAGTGGTTGGTTGTTTTTAATTGTGGCCCATGGGTTTCAGCAAGGGTCATGGCCGGTCGAACCATTTAAAAATTTATATTTATATATGTTGGGCTATGGTCAAGGGTGGCGGGGTTTGGCCACCTGCCACCCCGTTTTTTATTATATGTATTTTTTAATGAGAGGTGGGGTGGCAGGGGTGGTGGCCCACCACCCTCATTTTTATATTTTTTTTCATTTTTTACAAACAAATTGTGTGTTTTTAAATTTAATGAAAATAAGGGATATTGTACTTTTTAAAGAGGCCACAATTTCTCCCATTTTAGGGAGATAAGTTCCTTGTCTTTTGACAGTGAATTTGTGGGACACTTAAACTTGGCCAACTGCCCATCTTTGACCAAAACTTTGACTTTATCTAATTTCTCCATACGGGCTCGAATTGGAGATCCGTTCGCACCATTGGAATCAGGGAAACGATCATTTAAATCTAAATCTAGTTCAAGAGAAATTCGACCAATTTGAATTTTGACCTTTTCTAAGCCCTCTTGAACTCCTGAGAGTGTCTGGAGCCACCTAGATCACACGGTATGCAAGATTTGTGGGCTACAGGAGTCGACCCATTGGCCCGAGACCCTTCAGATAGTGATTAGATGCAGGGGCATGTGGTGCCCCCATTTTTTATTTTTGTAACATGTTATGGGCATGTCAGATGTATTAGAGTAGAGGAATCCAAAACATTTATGATTTTGTGGACACATATTATGGATATGCATCTTTTATGTGTGATGATTGTATGGCTCACCATTTGTTTATGATTATTGTATTTTTTTAAATGCATGTGATAAGTGCTAATCTAGAATATTGTTTGCAATGCTATCTACATAGTGATTCTAGGCTCTAGGTACATGAATGAATGTAATGGATTCAAATTAACACTTTAAGAACTTAACTCGCAAATATCTGTTAAAAAGGACATGGTTATTCACATGATATATGCCATTAAATTGCATGACAAGCATCAGGGAGTCTAAACGAACATGAAGATGAAGGATGTGATGTTCAAGGGAATTGACTAACAAACCTATTACTACATAATATTCGACCTGATTATTGGAGGCAGATCCAATGCATTCGTAATTGGAGAGGACTAACAAATGCATGGGGTTAAAATGGCCCAAGCTACCAAGGCTAGATTCTGTGAGTAGCGACTTGCACCATCGAGATAGCCGATATACAATGTGGATGATGGATCCATCTGAAGGGCGCCACAAGACAACAAATGAGATGATGATGAATAATGCAAGAAGCCTAAATGCATGGCAGAGATAAAACATGCGTCATGATGGGGGATGTTATGGGTACAATTTCTATGCCCCACACACCTATTAAAGATATGGTAAGTAAATGGTGTGAGGAATTTTTCCATGGGATAGGCTTCATTCAAGTCACGAAAGTCAATACAGACATGGAAGATGCTTTTTTTCTTGAAAAAGAGATAGGTAAAACTAGTCTGATTGAGCTTGTCGATTTCGGCTTTAATAGCCTCTTGTCTGGAAGGATTAATGGGTTTGAACTTTGTAAGGCCCCAAGATTGGCATCAGGCCATGTATCGATATGGTGCTCGATAATGGCGGGATCAAGTCCAAGCATCTTTGAATAGGACCAAGCGAAAACATCATGGAATTCCTTGAATAACTTAATGTAAGTCTCAATTTATTTCGGGGTGCAATGTTCTCCCAAGGCAATGTTTTCTTCTATCCCTAGTTTATCCTAAATGTCAATTTTAATGGTAGGAGAGATATTAGCCATATTTCCTTCTTCTAAAGCATTGGGTGCAAGAATGGAATTTATAAACCAATCTACCTCATCGAATATGAAGTCTTTATACTCCACAACATACTGGTGATGGCACTGCTGCAGAAGGAAGTATGCACGGCGATTCATATCATCCCAAGGAAAGTTAGGCGTTGTCATTACTTCCATAATGTCTTCATCAGAATGAAATATGGGGGGGTTGGTAGAATAAAGACCACATGATGTGGTAGGGCTACCTCATGCATAATCATGACAAATGTGGTTAACATACACATCGCCATGGAGGGTAGACGAAAATATAGTAGATGAAACATCTACCAATGTTGAGCCCAATGTGATCGATAAAGGAGGTTCAGTCTAAATAGAAGGGAATGACTCGTAGGGGTATTTTTCCAAGGATATCATGGATGATGACAAATAGAGGATAGTTTCCGAAGGTTTCGTCATCTCGACCTCAGGGGGAGCTATCACAGTGTGTGAAGAAATGTCCTCCGGTTCTATGGAAGCATAACTCAGAAGTAGAGGAGTACAGGATCCACTACGAGCAACCTCTATTTGGCGAATAGACTCAAGGGTGTTGCAAAAGTCATCGAGATGGGGAAAAATATGAGAATAGTGTCCATAAAGATCACACAAAGCACAAGGGTCATTCGTGTGAAAATATTTGTGTTTCTTACCTGAATCGGGTAAGGTAACATGGACCTCCGGGATATTGTATTCAGGAAACAGCTCGTTCACCACAGGTTTGAGATGAGGAAGCTCGGGACAATTTAGGGTGGCATGCCCAACAACATTACACAAAGCACATAGAGGCCACCACTTCGGAGGCTTAGAAGGAGCAGGAGTTGTTTGGGTAGCCTTCTCCTTAGGTTCCTTCTTTCTATCTTTGCCCCCTTCACCATAAGATTTAGCAATAGGAGTAGATTCCTGTTGAGGTGGCTGAGGCACTAAAGCAAAGGGAGGGGTCATAGCAACCATTTGGACTGAGGTCAAAGCAGTACAATGTTTGAGCTGACCATTCAAGGTGTCAGTTGGGGGATCAATGTACCAAAACAAGATCCCCAGGGTCAAATTGGGAAGGCTCAACGTAGCAATAAGAGACACTGAAAATACTCCAAAGGGGGGGGAGAAAAACAATATCTGACTGGATGGGTAATGGCTTGGAGAAATGGCTCCCAACTGGTTAAGGCTAGGGGGAACCATTCCTGGTTGAAAAGGGGTGGAAGAGACACTAGTAGAGGGAGAATGTCCTAGAAAATAAGGTGTTGAAGGCTCTGTCAAGTGACCACGAGTAGGTTGCAAAGGCATAGGCTAATGTCTGGTTAAACCGAACCGCTTGTGGCTAGTTGGAGACGATTTCATCATGCAAACATTCGACGATCTGGGGTCAACAGTAAGAGGGGGGAGACTAGGGAATGCACCAAGCAAGGTGGAATATTTAAAGACTCCAATGAAACACTGGTATGAGGTGAAACTGATTGCTTATCAACCATCGAAGATATGATAGACTTGGGGGAGGTCTGAGAATTCAGTTCATAATATGTCAACTAATTAATGGTAAGGATCTTTCCATTCTGAGGAAATCACATCTTAAGGTGAACCGCAGATGTGACAACAAACATCACATATGTATATCTATGACCCAAGAGGATATTGTAATCCAAGGGGGCATCAATGAATTCAATGTTAACACAAACAACTTTCCTGCAAAGAGTGACAAGACAATTGTGGTACATGGCATAGGGTTGAGAAGGGTGACCGTCCCAAGCATGCAAGGTGATGGTGGATGGGGCTAAGTCAGGTAATCTTAGTTTATTCCAAATAGATGGGGACATCATGCAGGTGGATGTGCCCTCGTCAATGATGCAACACGAGACATGGGAATTGCGAATCTTAACTCATATTTGGAAGGCGACGGATGAATTACGGGGGGATGTTCTAAATTTTCAACATCAAAGATTATCAAATGATCATCTGAAGGATCCACACCTCCTAGAGCAAATAATAGAGCTTTACGTTTTGAAGGGCATGACTGGAGGACTTCGAGCATTGACATGGCAGCAGGATATTGTGCCAAGTCATCTACTATATTTTAAGTGTGGGAATATTTAGCAGAAGTGGCATTTCAATGTAATGGCCCTTTGGGGATATTGGGAATAATCTCTGCCCGTGGCTGAGGGATATGTAAAGGAGCATTGGGTGTCGAAATAGACTTTGTGGAAACTTTGGTTTGGGACTCGGTTGTAGATGAAGCAGGTGCCTTTCCATATTGGAGCGACCGAGTTTGAAGGTTGACATCAACAGTATTAACCTCTTTAGAATTCATCATGAGACTCTGGTATTCAGGGGTACAACATTGTGAAGGTTGAGGGGTGACCTGACCTTAATGGGGTTGGGCAGCCACATATCCTTGCTGAGGGAAAGGATTGGTAAAAATAACTAGTTGAACTGACACAGTATTTGGAGGAGCCGAATAAGTGGATTTTTGTCCTCTAGATGTTACTTGGGCTTCCCACAACTGGAGCATATGGGGTAAAATGGGACAATATTGAGTATAATGGCCATGGACACCACAACAAGAACAAGGATTGCTATTATGAAGAGGCTTGTTATGCTTGGGCTAATCACCCTATTGTTGGTTGTTAATGTTAGGCTTGTTCCCTTAGAGTTAATTTGGTTGGTTACCTTGGCATCCTTGATCACCTTGTGCTAGTTGGTTTTGATTTCCTTTCATCTTTTTCTTGTAATTAGGAGGATTAGTCACACTCTGCTACGCATACACCTGACTCTAAGGGGGAGGTGCATATTGTAGCGAAGGTTGAGAAGGCTTGGGAGGTTGGGGTGTGGATGTCATGTGGGCTAGAGAACCGAGATATGGGTAAGGATAGTAAGGAGGTTGAGCAACATTGGGGTAAACAGGTTGAACAATAGCTGGCCCTAGTTGTAATATTCCACTTTTAGCATGCTGCTAAATGGAATATTAATTTTTGCTATTTGCACTTAGGAGATGAATAGATGGGTAAGGAGGCCCATACATTTCATAAATAGGAACAAAATCCCTCTTATTATGAAAAGGGATCATAATTGGAGTTGGATTTCACACCCTCATGTGTGAAAGAGGACATTTGCATGAAGACAAGGTCAAGTTTGACCAAGTCAAACAGCACAGTAATAGGAGGTGGAGATCATCTTGTGGGACAATGCAGTGAAAGAGGAGGGAAGTTTCCTTGATGGCGAAAACCCTAATGAGTAGGACCCATGGAGAGGGAGCTTTCATTTGTTTAAAATGAGGTCAAGGCAACCATTGTTATGGAAGCTTATGATTGTTGTTTCTTGTCTGCTTAGACTATTTGTAGTCTCCTGCTGTTTAGCAGAGTTGAAGTGTTGTTTAGCACGAGGGATTCTTGTTTAGGATTCCTTATCCTTCTTGAGAGGCCTCTTGAAGGATTGCACTTCATTTCTCCACATCCAGGCTCAAGGCCAAGCCACCTCCTTCAGCTACAGTGTTATTTTTTCTCAAGTGTAACGTTGTGTTGCAGGGTGTTGCAGTGGAGATCCCACAACACCATTCCTTGGCTTGTTTTTCAGAGGAGAGAGCCTTATTTCCTTTGGGAGATCAGTAAGGAAGGATTTAGAGCATATTTCACATCTTGGAACTTGGCCAACACTTTCTATTCCACCTACAACGCAGTTTCCCTCAGTATCTGTGTTATTTTCAATGTGCATCTGCAGTGAGGGTTTGCAGTGGTTGTCGGAGGGTGAGATCTTCATTGTTAGGATAAGCCTTTCACTTGGAAGATCCATTGGAGGAGGTATTTTATTAGATGCAGCATATTCATCCTTCTCTATTCAGTTCCAGTTCTTGAGTTGCAGCTGCTACCCTGCAACTCCGACATTTTTCCATTTTTGTATATTCCGGCCAATCCTTCTAAGGATTGATGTATTATTGTTTTCTGGGGTTTATAGCTTGCTCCCCCTCATTTCTTGAGCCATACATTATCATATATTTCTATTATTATTTAGTATGATGCAGTGTCTCCAATAAACTGCGTCTTTTTAGCCTGCAGAAATTCCAATGTAGCATTATTCATCTATTTTTATGTACATGTTCCTTTGAGGCTGTACTGCCTTGCTTGAATGCCTCTTTCCTCAAGGATTTGTATAAATTTTCTACTATAATATACATTTGATGGCTATTCAGATCTTCATGTATGCTGCCTCATTAAAATAACGCTAATACTCCATTGTATGTTCATACATTGTTGCAGCCCCTTCATTGGGAACTTTCTCAAGACAACTAGGTGTGGGAGACTTGTTTAACCCACCTAGAGTGATTTATTTTGAGCCTCCTCTTGGATGTCAGTCTTATATACATTGATCTAAGGGATCTAGGTCCTAGTTTCAAATCCTGTAGCAACCATTCCTATAAAATGCATTTTCCATTCATGCCTTGCTAACAAATCCCATTTTGGGATATTACACTGGCATTGGTTGATGCAATGGGGAAAATGTGCTTTGTCCTTGATACATGTTGTCGGGAGGGGGATAAGTGCTAAAATAGTTGGTCCCTCCATGAGGGAAACCATAACCCATTGGAGGATGAGTATACAGATGTGAAAGAGATCCAACGATACCATTGGTGTCGTTAGATTCCCCTAGTGCATTGGCACGACTAGGTCTAGGAAGATCTGGTAAAATGATATAAACATAACTAGATTGGAAATAGATCAAGTCATATTTCAATGTGATTTGGAGAGCTTATTCCTCTTTCTGTAGGAAATGAGATGTGACATCTTTAACAATATAAGTAAAAAGAATTCTGAGAAACCAATCCTTATAGAAATGGTCGTCAAATGTGGGATCTCAACATAAGCTCCTCCTTCTATGCCATTCTTGGACATGGTCCAAAAGGCAGGTGGCAGAAGTTTGATAGAATGCAGTCAACAAATCGGTACCAGTATCCTATCGGAGAGGTCGCTGGAAGTAGGATATAAATTATTTAGCAAGAGTCGCAAAAGTGGAATGTGAGGCAGAGGCCTGGTCTACATACCACTTTTCAACGTCTTCAATGAGCATACGCTAGAATAACTGAAGACGGATTGAGTCACCACTGATAGAATTAGATGAACACCACATGTAAATGGAGTGGAAATGATTAGTAGGGTCCTCTCCAATGTTTCCTTCGAACTTAGGGATGTCTGAAGGAAGCTTAGTTGGCATAACAGGCCAACATGGATTATGGTGTATAGGGTCATTAATTAACTGGCTAAAATTGGCGAGGGTTAAACCTGCCATCAAATATAGCAAAGGAGTAGTCAAAATGGTTCTGGTAGTGGTTCCAATAGTAGCAGCTCCAAAATTAGGGTCGGTGCTACTACCATCTTGAGTACCATCACCTACATTGGCGCCTGACATGTTGATGGAATGAGGTGGAGGAAAACCGGGCTCAGAATCAGAGGGAGGACCCAACGGACCAAAATCAAAGTCGGTATGGGGACATGATGGAGGACTAACTCAGACTCTACGCCTTGGAGTAAGTATTCCTAACGTGAACTTAGGATGAAGGCCTAGGAGTCTCTAGGATAAGCACCTTGGGGGCGCAATGATGGCAACACACAGATACCCAAAAAAAGGAAGAGTAATAAGCAAAGCCTCATAGGGGCAGATAAATTAATTACGATGTTTATGTCTTGGTTTGGTGGTGTAAAACAAGTGCTCTTTGATTTAGGTGTGCGTGTGTGCAAGTTGTGTGTTAATTTTAATTAATCCCAAACGGTTGTGTATAACGAAAGAAAAAATGATGAATAACTATAAATAAAAATGAAACGACAGTAAAATAAATAGCTAAATATGCATGAATTTAAATCAAAAGAAGGCTTCCCAAACAATTGTTCTAAGAGGTGGACGAAATTAACTCAAAACACATAAGACAACCAAAATATCTAAGGTCTAAGGGATAGGTATCTAATGACTCAGATCTGCTAGAAAATGTGTAGAAAACAACAAGAAACCATAGGGAAAACTGATGCAAAATGAGAGGCGAAAGGTTAAAACCCTAATCGAAACAAGGTGAACCCTAAGGGAGAGACTAGAAAAAAATCAAGAGGGGGTTATGGATGGAATAATAACTGATCTAAAAGGATCTTAAAGAGGGAAATATTATACCCTAACAATGGCTGAAATGTAATGTCCCAAAATGGAAATCAGTAGAATTTTTCTCCACTAAAGTGTTCCTTTGTCGGAAATATGAACAAGGCTATTTCAGAGATGGACTGAGTGGGAATTTACCAGATATTTCACCTCTAGAAAGAGTATGAGATCCGGAGGCTAGTTGGCCCCTTCTCAGGCTTTGTCTATAGCTATGCAAATATTCCTCCTTGGGAAAATTCAGGAAGCTAGAAGAAAAAATGCATTTCTAGCCATGCATGAAATAAAATACTGAAATGAACTCTTGGATCCCATAGATACATCAATAAAAAATATAAATCCAAGAATAGAGCTGAAACAAATAAAACTAGGTGGGCTAAACAGGCCTCCCACCCTAGTGTAGTCAAAACTAGTGGAAAACCCCAAGACTGCAAAATGTCGGAGTAGCTGCTCAAGGGACTGCACAGTCTAAGAGAGGGTTTACACATAAAATAATCAGAGAAAAATAGATCTACTCATATATTAATCATAAATTCTCAAGGAATGCAATATAGTCTCTATATACAAAAAGCAAGACAACCCAACAAGGGTTTCTTGTCAAACACTCTAAATACAAAATGTAATATTAAAAAATATCTGAATATTCACTACAACATGAAGCATGAGAGTGTAAGAGGCTGATAGAAATCTGATCTAATGCATATCCTTCAAAGGCTTCCTCCCATGAGAGAATGAACCTCTCAATCACAAGGAAAAACCACAAAGAAACCACCAAACCCTGCAATGAAAGTTGCCTCCCAATATAACGCAGTTCCCAGCTACAACTGCGCTGGAAAATATGAGAAGTATGTGTTCTGATACCACTGATCTGAAATCTGCTCCAAGACCCTCCAAACATATCTATGGATGGAAGGAAATATCCCTCCAACAAAGATTATCTCAGAAAGTGGGATATCAATCCCTTCCACTGCTGCACCCAGCTACACAGCACAATATCTGCTGCAGAAACTGCGCTGATGAAGATGGTTGAATCTTGGCCTGAAGACCTGATGTGGAATTATGAATTCAAGCTCCCCTAATGAGGCTCCTCAAAGGAAGAGGTGGGGTTCCCGCCCGGGAACACCCAAGTGCTAAACAGCACTGCTACTCTGCTGAACAGCAAGAGTAAGAAAATGTCTAGAGAGACATGAATAATGATCTAAAGCATGAAGAAAAATGCTCTCATCCTCTTCCTCATATATAATACGAGTTTTCTTCCCCTTGGTCCCACCCAATTAGGTCTCTTCATTCAAAAGATGCACTTCCCTCCAAAATTGCATTGTTCTTCCTAGGGTTCCTTCTCCTCCAAGACTGCGCAGTTGACCAAGTCAAAGTAGCTTCATTTTATCCTTGTTCACACATACAGGTGTTCTATTAGGCTTGAAATAATGTCTCCTTTAACACTTTGAGTTTTTTTATCCTTCTTAAGAGACTTATGGGCTTTTCTAGCCATTTATTTGCCGAATATAGCTGCTGCTAACTCTAATGTCCCATTTAGCTTGGAAGCTAAAACTTTGGGACATTACAGTCTTCCCCTCCAAAATATTTGCTTTTCCTCAAGAAAATGCATAAGGAGAGAAAAATATCTCTTCTCCTCCTCATGTGACCTCCATCAATATCCCCCATCACTGCATCAAGAAAATCTACAAATAAACTGTCATCCAATGCTCCTCCCCAAGTGTGCATAACCAAAGTGTCTGCATCAATCAAAGGCGGAGGTGTGAATGGAAACATGTTGTATGCCTCATGGCCTCCACAAGTAGGAGTGATGATCAACATGATGAATTAGTGCCTCCCTCATCCATGCAATCATCCAAATTAAGTGAGTCACCTTCCAACACGGTAACTCATGAAAAGTATCTTCCACCTTGTGCTCCTGAAATGAAGGTGGGATGAATAAGTTAACATGATAGGCAAGAGGGCCTATCCCATGTTGTCCTCCTCTCCACTCATGATAAGTGTAGAGGGTATGCTGATATTGGGCTGAAACATGATTTCCCTCCAATGGAAAGAAGAAGATTGAGCCTCCAAGGACTCTTCCTCCAAGATCATGAGTCATGCCAACCCAAACCATTCCATTCAAGATGAATGGCACATCATCACCACATGGAATCCAAATAATAAAATGGTTGAAGGTTATGTGCAATTTTGGATGATACATATGGTCTCTCTGGTGGATACTGCGCAGTTCTCCCAACTAATGCTCGAGGATGTCATATGGCAAGTTTTCCTGCAACAAGTTACAAGCTGAATATGTATGTCCTCCCAACATGTGGAAGTAAGAATAAATTTATATCAGATGTACATATACAAAATAAAAATACACCTGCCCAATGTCATGTATAAATGGGCTACTATCATAATAAACATTGGCCCTAAAGTGACCATGAAACCCAAAAATACTCTTGCTCCTTTAGGGAGCAATGCACTGTGCAAACATGGTGAGAAGGTACAAATACTCAATAGAGTGAGAAACAAGTACAGAAATGCATCCTTTACCATACATAGTGAGTGGAATGAAAGTGAGATCTTCCAAAAAGTTCTCCCATGAGAATATACTCATTAAAATCTGCAAGAAGAAGAGATACCTCCTCCCTTTGGAATATCTCATCCATAAGAACACGCTCCTATGTGGCAGCGTTGTAGGCCTTTGTAATAAGGCTCCATGACTTCTCCCTTAAACATTCCACATGCCAAATCCATCCACCATTATACTTCTATGTGATAATACCTCCTTCCAACATGGAAATATCTCATGATTATTCAATATTGAAGGGTAGCCTCTTTGTACCATGAATGTGCCTTTCTTCTCTTCAAAAATATCGTGAAAAGTATAGGAAGAGTTTTTCCCATACTCTCCCAAGTACAACCAAGAAAAAAAAACCCTTTTTTTTGCCTCATCTCTCCCTCATACAAGCTTCCTCTGAACAAGAACACATCAGCAATACATGGAAGCAAGATACAATAAAAACAAGTTTCCAATTGACAACCGGAGAGTGAATCTTGGTCCCTCTCATGGAACCAACGCAGTTCACCCTTGGCCTACATCAAAATAAGAATCAACAAGTGCTTTACCAGCCACTTGTTCGTTGCCATAGTCATCTTGTGAGATGGAAACACAAAGTTACAATATGGTGTCATTGGTGCCAACCAAGAGACATATGGCTTCCCCCATAGCTCATCAAAAAGATAGCCAAAATCAATGCTACAAGTAACTACAAGTACATCATCATATAATATGCAAGAAGAAGCAAATCTTCTTGATACATCGTGCTGCTCAAATAATGAAAAGAGGTACAATACAAAATGTGAAATTATACCTCCTCCATCATGCACTTGAGGTCTTGAGTTGAAATGGCTCAACTGGAAATTCTCCTTCACTCCCAATGAGTAGGAAGGTGGTTGTGAAATCCTCACCATCCGGGCTATGCATCTCTCCATATGCCGATATATGTCATGCTGGATGCCCTCCCAAGTGAACTCCTCCATCAACTGGAAATATGCATCAAAGTGCATAGAAGAGAAGTCCTCATGTGCTGCATGTAGTAGCTTCTCGTTGAGACTAGAAGATCTAGTCAAGAAGATCCTGCCATAGGAATAGATGACCACATCTTCTACCATGTATCTTTCAACTCCATCCAGGTCATCAAGAATCATGCATGCACCAAGATCCTTGGAGTACTCTACCAAAAACTGAGATCTCCAATATGGATCAATCCTCCTCAATGACAGTGCTGGTGATCTAGCATGTGAAGCTCCACTCATGCTGCTGCCTGCTACTTTGACATCCCCCATGCCAAATTTCTCCTCAAAACTCTTCACCTCTCTAAAATCCCAGAGTGGTGAACCCAAAGACAAGACATCTCTCATCAACTGAAGATCAGGTGGCCTCCCAGGTGGGATGCCTCCATGAAGTGAGACATCAATGTCAAGAGTAGAATGCATATGTGATTGGGAAACCTTGCCCTTGCCCTGATTGTGAAAATCAGCCTACCTCTTCTTTACATTGGCTCTCTGAAAAAGAGAAGGGTGTGTGCTCCTTATCAACTGATGCTGCTCTTCCTCCCTCTCCCCTTCTTCCTGCTGCAATGCTGCACAATCATGCTACTCACTTATTGTGCTTGGACCTCTATGTATGAGATCTTGGGGACTTCCTTGCAAAGAAGTAATAATCCCTCCTATGGGAGAATGTGATCATCCCTCCTCTGCATGAGGCACTGGATGTGCTCTAGATATGACAACGATGTTTCCCTCCTCTTCAGTAATGTGTGTGGGAAACCTTCCAACAACTTGATCCCTTTGTGAAAAGGAGACCCCCATGTCCTCTTGTTCAAGAATATGAACTGAAGGTCTTGCCTCTGGCAATGTGGAATGTAAGATGTCAGCTCCATTCCTCCATCTCAAAATATATCTAGGCTCTTGGCTGCGTTGTGCACTATGGTGTGCATATTCATCCTCCTTTCGAGATCCCATCTCCAATCTTGTGTTCTTCAACTCTCCTTGAAAGCTCTGTATAAATTTTGGAAAAATCTTTGTCAGCTTATCTTTCCTTCCTTTTTCACATACTGAAGCTTTCTGGTTTCTGTCCATTTCTTCTTTCTCTGAAATGCAATGGCTTGAGATCTCATTGCAACCTCTTCTTCTTTGAGACCCCTTTGGAATCTCACTGCATCTTCCCTCTTTTTCTTGATATTTGAAGATGGATGAGAGTAAACTCAGCTTCATCCTTGAGCCCTATGCTTCTGAATTTCTAACTTCACAGGCTGAGCCAAGTTCGAAGCTCTGATACCACTGTAATTTCCCGAAATGTAAATCAGCATATTTTTTCTCCACTAAAGTGTTCCTTTGTCGGAAATATGAACAAGGCTATTTCAGAGATGTACTGAGTGGGAATTTACCAGATATGTCACCTCTAGAAAGAGGATGATATCTGGAGGCTAGCTGGCCCCTTCTCAGGCTCTGTCTATAGCTATGTAAATATTCCTCCTTGGGAAAACTCAGGAAGCTAGAAGAAAAAACGTATTTCTATCCATGCATGCAATAAAATACTGAAATTAACTCTTGGATCCCATAGATACAACAATAAAAAATCTAAATCCAAGAATAGAGTGGAAACAAATCAAACTAGGTGGGCTAAATAGGCCTCCCACCCTAGTGTAGTCAAAACTAGTGGAAAACCCCAAGACTGCAAAATGCCAGAGTAGCTGCTCAAGGGACTACGCAGTCTAAGAGAGGGTTTACACATAAAATAATCAGAGAAAAATATATCTACTCATATATTATTCATAAATTCTCAAGGAATGAGATCTAGTCTCTGTATACAAAAGGCAAGACAACCCGGCAACGGTTTCTTGTCAAACACTCTAAATACAAAATGTAATATTCAAAAATCTCTAAATATTCACTAAAACATGAAGCATGGGAGTGTAAGAGGCTAATAGAAATATGATCTGATGCAGATCCTTCAAAGCATTCCTCCCATGAGAGAATTAACATCTCAATCACAAGGAAAAACCACAAAGAAGCCACCAAACCCTGCAATGAAAGCTGCCTCCAAAAATAACGCAGTTCCCAACTACAACTGCGCTGGAAACTATGAGAAGTATGTGGTATGATACCACTAATCTTAAATCTACTCCAATACCCTCCAAACAGATCTATGGATGGAAGGAAATCTCCCTCCAACAAATATTAGCTCAGAAAGTGGGATATAAATCCCTTCCATTGCTGCACCCAGCTACACAGCATAATATCTACTGCAGAAACTGCGCTGATGAATATGGTTGAAACTTGGCCTAAAAACCTGATGTGGAATGATGAATTAAATCTCCCCCAATGAGGCTCCTCAAAGGAAGAGGTGGGGTTCCCGCCCGGGAACACCCAAGTGCTAAACAACATTACTACTCTGCTTAACAACAAGAGTAAGAAAATGTCTAGAGAGACATGAATAATGATCTAAAGCACGAAGAAAAATTCTCTCATCCTCTTCCTCATATAGAATACGAGTTTTATTCCCCTTGGGCCCACCCAATTAGGTCTCTTTATTCAAAAGATGCAATTCCCTCCAAAATTTCGTTATTCTTCCTAGGGTTCCTTCTCCTCCAAGACTGCACAGTTGACCAAGTCAAAGTAGCTTCATTTTATCCTTGTTCACACATAAATATGTTTTAATAGGCTTGAAATAATGTCTCCTTTCACACTTGGAGTGTTTTTATCCTTCTTAGGATACTTATGGGCTTTTCTACCCATTTATTTGCCGACTATAGCTGCTGCTAACTCTAATGTCCCATTTAGCTTGGAAGCTAAAAATTTGGGACATTACATGAAATCTCTGCAAAATCCCAGACTACCTACTTAGCTAAACCCCTCCTAAAAATTTGGAAGTGTACTAAAACCATAATGGGCTTGGTCCTATTTCAACGAGACAAATTGAGCATATCCAGTCCTAACACGGGCCGAGACAGATGTCAAACAACCCTGAACAGTGCTTGCGGCAAACCCTTATAGTCACAGAAAAAATCCCGCAAAAAGTTACAGCTTGTAAGTACTGACCCGTTAATTGTTCAAATCGTAGTTTCTAGCCCCATAGGTGCGACCTGAGCTTGAACTCACATGTTCTGGGCTGAAAAGTGTGAGCAGCAATTCTAGGATCCTCAGGCGACAAGTTGTGGAAATTTTTTTCATCTCTAGCATGGCTAGTACCTGTTACCTACGAAAAACACCCAGAAACACTCACAAATTAGAATTTGTATTTTTTTAAGGCATAAAAGGTGAAAAACAACATTAGGAGACTAAAAATAGCTGAATAAAAACCCTAGTTACGGAAGAATATGGTAATGTAGGAATCTAAATAAAAACCAATGGAGTCACTAATTGTTAGAATGAATTCTTAATGCAAGTGTACGAGAAGATCTCACTTTAGTTGCATATGAAAAACAACCCTAACAACAAATATGGTTGTCTAACTTCCTTAGATATGCAATAGATAGTCAAAACAAATGCAAAAAAAACCCAGATATATGCAATAAAAGTAGTTAAACAGTAAAATGAAATAAATGTTTCTCCAAATTTCCAATGGACGAGACAATATATATATATATAAATTTATATGTATTAACACCTGGGAAGGGAAAAAAGAATGATGTTACTAGTCCCCCTCAATGGGATGGGTTTTTGGATGTCCTCAATAATTCAGATCTAGAAGTTTCTCTCTCTCAATGGTGTAGAAAACCCAAGATGTATTGAACTCTATGGGAGCTCAAGAAGAAAAATAATCAAAGTAATCAAAGTATGAAAATGATAAGAGGATAAAAGTCTGACCATGATAAAAGGATCAAAGGTAAATAATGAATGGAAAACCCTCCTTTTTATAACAAGATATTGAATTATCCTTGATAATGGTGCATAATAAAATATTATTAACCAAGATCTAGATCTAACGGCTTAGAATATTTTATTATATTTTGTTGGAGGAGAAAGGAATTTAAATTGGTTAAATCTCTTTATTTAGAAATAATAAACAAATAAATGATTTATTTATCATTTCAAGGATGGGGTTAAGGGATAATTTAACAAATAATGATTTATTTTATTATTCCTAAATGATTTAGTCAAATTTACAAGGAATATTAATTAAATAATGATTTAATTAATTATTCATAGAGAATAATAAGATAAATAATGATTTATCTAATTATTTCTCATTAATTGGGTTAAATATGACTAGGAATATTATTTAATTCCTAAAGGAAAATCAAATAAATAAGAATTTATTTAATTATTCCTCATGGGGTTTCCTGTTTGAACCAGAAATAACTTAATAAAATATGGTTTATTAAATTATTTCTTATAGTGAGAGAATTTTTACAATAGTAAATGGTTAAATGACGAAAAATTGGTGTAACACTATTCATTGGATCACTCTAGCTGATGGGAGTATTACAACAATTCCCATAAAGTAACTCAAATAAACTCATCTTCAAATATTCCTAATACCTATTATTGTACACAAATGATACCAATGGAAGATACTCTTCCCACCTCCTCTGTTGATGCATAACATAAATCTTCAACATATCCTCCAAAATCTTATTGACGCTCTCTATTTGTTCATCTATATATGAATGATAAGTTGTACTAAAAACCAAAATTTTCCCCAAACCTGCAAACCACTCAATCCAAAACCTGTAAATGAACTTCGAATATTTGTTGGATATAACCTTCTTAGGAAAACCATGCAATCTCACTATCTCCCTGATGAAAATTTGAGCTACCTCACTAGCTAAATTAGTAGACTTTACTAGAATAAAGTGAGTTGCCTTGGTCAACCTGTCAACCACAACCATGAAGGAATCATGTTATCCACATTTCCTTAGAAAACCTATGATGAAAGCCATGGAAATGACCTCCCATTTCCACTCTAGAATTGGAAATGGCTGTAATAAGCCGCGTGGATTATTTCTCTCTACTTTTACCTGTCGACAATCCAAACACCTTGCAACAAAATCAACTACCTCTTTCTTCATATTCGACCTGTTAGATCTTATAATTTACACTATCACAAGGTGGTTGATTATTTCTTGTTTATTTTTTACTGAAAATAATATTTCATCGCTATCATTTATTTTCGGAAAAATAAAGGGAACTCTTGACTATAAGGAGCTCCAATGGAATCAATTTGCCTCTCCGTCCAGTAGAAGGAAGGAAGTGTGCTGATAAGGTGTGATGGCGATCAAACTTCATTTCTGCCCTCGTTCCATTTCGTTTCATTCACCCTCTTTGCCCCCTCATTTCCTCCATATTTTGAAATACTTTGAATCCCATTAAAACCCCAAAATGCACATATATAACCTTTCGGGGCTTATTACTTTATAAACCCATTTATTATAAAGTTTCAGACTTTATATTATGAGCTCCAAAACCCATCTAAAGTTGTGTTATTTAGACCATAGACCTTCTTTTTATATATATCAAATATTATATATATAACAAGAGCCACTCAAAACATTGGTGGGACCCCTTGTGCCTCATCTCATATCGCCATCGCAAAGTTTTGTTACAAAAATCCAATTCCAAACTTATAAAATTGCCGATGCAATGCGAAGTGGGACCCAATCCCCCCCTATCTTTCTTTTCCATTTCATTTTCCTTTTAAAAACCTCAAACTTTACCTTTTCATCACTTTTTCCTTGCTCCGCTTCTCATTTCCCGATCGCGATTGAAGTGGGGCCCCTCATCGCATTTCGTAGAGTTTATGTGTTTTGCATTCGAAACTAAACTCTAAATAATGCGATCACCGATTTTGTGATATCGCATCGCATATGACTTACCTTTGTGAGCACCTGCAGTCTATCACATTTATTTAGCGATGCGGTAAGTTTGCCCCACGTCAACAGCCCCGCCCCCATTACACAGTCGTTGCAATAAATTGTTATATCATATAAACTTCATAACAGTTACTGCTTAAAACCTTCCATCGATTCATAAAGCTCCGCCACATAGCCAGTGGATCCCTCTTCCTCGCATTTCGTAAAGTTTAAAAGTTAACCCCCACAACTTATAACTAAACATTATGAATTGTGATGTGCATTGTGGTTGTGGTCTCACTTCTTCCTGCCACGTCACTCATCTCCTCCCTCGTGCATCGCACTTTGCAATTTGTAAATTTTACATATTTTGTGCTTATAACTAAACGCTACCAATTTTGATGTGCACTGCATTCCGGTCCCACTTACCCTCCACGTCATTTACTCCCCACGTCACCTCTCTATCCCATTGCATTGCCGATTATATTCTTCACAACTTAAACTTTAAAGGTTGCGAAGTGCGCAGATGCGATGCCACTTCATAACTTCAACCTATAGAATTCCAGGTCCCAGTGAACAAGTTTTCACTATGTTTTGTGTGTGTAATAGTTCAAGTTGGGCCTATGAGGTTTATAGCTCATTTCATGAATAAATAGGCCAAAAAACCTGGAAAAGAGCAAAGTATTTCCACCTCATCGTGCCGCCATCATCTTTAAATCCGACGACCCACTTTTCATTCTGGCCACCCGCACCATTCGAAATTTATTATGAGAAGGGGTCCATAATGAGAAGTTTCCCATATCGCCCATCCTGCTCCATGTCACGCTCAAGGTTATTCTGCACCCCCTCTCGAAACACCACTTACCACTCTCACCCCACTTTGGAAAGTCCTTTGCGCCATTTAGAAAAATGTTGCACCATATGACTGTCACCAATACCGCCACACCACATCCTCCATCATCCATCCCCATCTGCCAAGCGCCATTCCTCCAGAGTGAGGCATATGAAGTTTGAAAATCGTTTACAAAGAAATAAGGTGAAACATGGCCATAAGGGCTTGGGTAGAAAATAAACACTAGTGGTCAAGTCAGGAAAAGGTTTGGCGGCAGAGAAGATTATGTTGTAACTACAAGAGAAAATAGCACACACGTGGAACCTTTATCATATAAAAAAAGAGGCTGAAAAGGTAGAAAAACACATCAGCATCAGCACCAATCAATGAGAAGTGGCCATCACTACACCAAATTAATTATTAAATTCCAACAATTTGTAGAACAGATCCAGATGTCAGAACCTCCATTGGTTTCCTCTTTGAAACCATCATAGCCACCTTCAGAGCTTACTGTTTGATCTTCCGAGGAGCTATTGAAGCGTTTAGATCTACGAAGAGTTGCCCAAAATTAATTCCAGAGGTATTTTTTATCAGTAATGTCTCAATCAGACATTGCACAACCACACTTGTCATTTTATGCTTGATTGTAATCAATTAAAGGTTGCCGACTAAGGTAGAGAAACTGACTTATTTTTTAGTTAAATACTACTAGAATTATCATTATCAAGGGTTGGATATTTTAGCACCTCTATTGTAAGAAATACTATTAGAGCACTATAATTTTGGAGCTAGACATCGATAATCAAATATCGTTTACATGATTCTTGAGTTGTGTTAAAATGGTGATGTCTTTCTTATTTGTTTAAATGTTTACGTTGTTTTCTCTAGGGTGTATCTGCTCATCTAATTGTAAATCAGAAATTTTACATTAATATTTGTTGTCGGAGTGCCTTAATTCTATCTTCATTTACAATCTGAATGTTTTTTGTTGAAGTCCGATTAAAGAATTATGAATTTCTCTTTAGTCATTACTAAACCTTACTGTTTCTTTCACCTCATAATTCATACAGCTCTTAAGATCCATTTAGCACAGTTAGCTTGCCCTATGATTTGATCTTGATTTTGATGTGACATTCCATCCTTTGACTCCATCACCCAATGGAGTAGCTTCTACAGCCCTATCTATCCAACCAATCAAACAAAAAATCCCCCATCACTGTAACTAGCCTAATATCAGTACTTATAACCAGCACGCTAAATCGATTTAATTCGTAAAATAGAGAGAGCACTCTATGAGTCTAGGAAGGCTAGGTCCTTGACTCCAAAGTGGTTTGATGTTGTGCTCTGCTGTTTGTTCTTGCCAATCTTAAAAATTACAGAGGGCTAACATGACCAATAGTATAACTTATTCACAATTTTTAGAGTCTTCTAATATACTGGCTAACTTGAATATGGATTAACATGAAATTACCTCAAGATAATCTTCCTGAGTTAATTTTTTTCTGGCACATAGATTCTTTCCATAGATCTCACCAAACCATTTATCTTGAGATGATAATCCAAATCTCGTTCCCCTATACCCTGATATTGTAACCTGTGCTTAAGTTTTTAGTACCTTTCATCATGTTATCATGCCTATAAGATGTGATCCTATAGACATTTCCCTGATCTTAAAGTCAAAATATCCGAGCATGGCTAACCATATAGTTTTCCTAGCATTAATATTGGGTTAGTTGAACATGTATCTTAGCGCACTGTAATAACTATTCAAAACAAACCTCCAACCAAGAATATAGTACCTCCACATCTTCAAGGCATCAATGATAGTTTCCAACCCAAGATCATGAGTCACATAATTCTACTTGTGTTCATTCAATTTCCTTGACTCGTAGCATACCACCTATCCCTCCTACATCAGGACTCCACCAAGTCCTCTACTGCAAGAATCTATACACACAATGAACTCTTTATCTAGATCTACAATCTTTAGAAATGGATCATTTGTAAGAAATTACTTCAACTGCTAAAAAATAGTTACATGTTTCTCTATCCTTTCAAACTTATTTCCTTTTCTCTAAAAGGATATAATAGGATAGTAAATCCATAATAATTTCGTAATGAATCACATATAATAACCTTCTAACCCCATGTGTTATCACTTAAAAAATTTCAAAACATCATTATGACAAGATTACTTATGATCATGGGTCAAAAGTAGGGTCTTATGAGTCATTTATTGAGTTTGACAGACGGAAGTATTAAATTTTTTAAGTTTGAGCCTACCCTAGTGTTTAAATAAACTCATTTTTAAGGTCTTTCATGTCAAGTCTTTCATCATTTTAGGATTAATTTCATTTCCCAAAGTTTTTGTATCCAAACTTCCCAATTAGTCAATAAACCATAGTTTCGTAGTGCCACACGTTGAAAAAATTCACTTTGCGCTACAAAAGCGCTGATAGTTTTGTAGCGCAAACATCAAAAATTACACTACATGTGCTACAAAAGTGTGGTTTTGTAACTGTCTTGTCATTTGAGTTGTCAAATGTCAGAAACCATTGGGAAAGGGTAGAATAGAGGTATGTTAAGTCATGTAATGATGAAATCGAAGTGCACACCCACGTTTGTAGTCAGCATGGTCAGTCTATATATGAGTGAGTCATCATTTTCAGTTGTGAAAGGACATTTTAAATTCAAATTCTTTCCTAATTAGTCATTCTCATTCCTTTTTCCTTCATTCGTAATGTCTGAGCTCTAAGTGTCAAGCCAAACTTGTGGCGAGTTCTTACAAAGGTTTATTATATCTATTTCAAGTGGGGCTACTGATACATTTATTCAAGTGAGGCTGGTACATCCATATCAAGCAAGGCTCAAAGATTTTTTCAAGCGAAGCTGAGAGTTTCTCTAAATAATATGGCAGAAGAAATAAAAATACACAGAGGAGGACAATGCTTAAGGCATGAACCTGAAGATATGAATGCAATAATTGAAGACCCAGCAGTGATGGAAGAATTCTGAAGAGCAGGTTGCCTACGGTTTTGTGAGAAATTGAACGGCTGTCACACACAGGTATCCAAGGAATTTGCTATGAATTTCAATTGAACAACCACTAAAGTTGGGATGCTAAGTTTTTCTATCACACCAGAGGTCATTGTTGTCGTTACAGAGATTCCAAGAGGTTAAGAAATCTAGTTCAAAGGGTTCAAATTTAATATGGAGCAGTGTAAAGAGTTCATGAAACCTGAGCACATTCAGATGGATCTCAAAAATGCTATCCCAAGAAGCTACATCAAAGATAATTACTCAAAATTGCTGCTCAACATTCAGAAATATTTTACCTGTGAAGGCAGATATCACAAGGTTTAGACATACCATTTCAAATTTCTTATACACTTCACTGGTAAGATTTCACTTGACTTACCTTTTTATCTGCATAGAAGTCTTACAAATATGGATGATAAGGTGTAAGAAAAGTCTGAGGGGAGTGATACATCATTATTTCATCATCGCTTAATGAAATTATTAATTTTAGATCAACTTTAGAAGATAGGTAGAGATTTGTCATCATTCTTGTTTATAAATGGTTTTGAGTTGAAAACCCTAACTCCTGCAAGAAACTCTAAAGCTAAAGGAGTACCATCATCACCACCACCAGCAGAACCAAGCCGACCTATGGTTAAAAAACCAAAAGAAACTGCAAGAGTGAAGCCAAGTAAGAAAACTATGAAAAGGGTAGAGAAAATGAAAATTATTGATACACCAACTCTCCCACCTGCAAAACAGTGATCAAATGTTGTCAAAGATGCAAAACAAGAACAAGTTGTCAGCAAAAAAGGGACCAAAAGAATAACTAGAAGCCAAGCAGTGGTTCTGAAAGGAAATATAGTTGTTACAAAAGATAGCCCAGTAACAAAGGGGAATCTAGAGAATATTCTTGATGCCATTGACATAGAGGAAACACCAATTGTCCAAGCGGAATTTATTGGAGAAGATGAGCAGAAGTTGAAAAAGGCTAATTTTGCAAAGAGATTATAGTTTGAGGGGGGAAATGCAAGTTTCATTTTTCAAGCAAGAAAGCCTATGAAAAGGCATGCTATTAAATTGATAGAGAGTAGCAAGGAAGTTCAAATACCCACTGAGATAGCTAAATCACATAAAGAGATTATTGATCTCTCATCACCCACAGTGAAGGATACAATCAGCAAAACAAAAAGGGGAAAAGAGAAAGTGACAGAGAAAACAGAGTTTTAGCGCCTTGAGGAAAAGTTAAAGTTGGAAAACCAGGAAATTGCTATCATAAAACAGAGAGCTAGAAAACACAGTGTCTAGAAAGTACAGTTTAAAAGGATGAAGGAAATGTGGGAAGGGAAAGTTGATTCTGCTTCTGAAACTTTAGAAAATACAGAGAAACTTGTCAGGTGGACAACGCTAGCAACAAAAGAAGCTAAGTTTGTCAGAATAATAAAAACTCATCTGAGAGCTACTAATAAAAGACTTAAACACCAGGTGAAGGATTTGAAAGAGCAACTGGAGTTAATTCATGATGAGCTATAGACAAAAGGCATTAAAATGGCAGTCATAGAAGAACCAATAGGTCAACCAACTGTAAATGAAGAAAGAGTGCCTCGAGGAAGCCAAATTGAAGTTGGTTTATGGTTGGTATGGTTTGTAAATGCTAAAGACAGGTTATGTTTTGAGTTTTTGGGCAAACATAGTTTTCATTCAACAAATTTATGAAAAATCTGCATACTCAGTAGTTTCATAGCACCTCCAGGCTTAAAAAGCAAAAAAGCGCTATGAAATTGTTGTAGCTGCCTTTTTTGTTTCCTTTGATCAGTATGTAAAGGATTAAAGGCTAAGTTAAGAACTGTAATTTCTATGAAAAATGTGTTGAAGGGTTATTAAAACAATTCAAGAAGAAGGAGTCAAGTTTTTGGAAAATAAAGGCTTGAAATGGCAGCGCTACGAAACTGTTGTATTTTCATAGCACAATACATTACATCGTTTTGAATAGTTTTTGAAGCATTTTTGGACACCTGCAAGCTAGGAAAGAGTGATGGGACATGTTAAGATAATATTCAATAGCCAAGGACCACGAAATGAAGATTAAATGATGGTCAGCATGTTCAAAGAAGGAAAAATATCCTATGCCTAAAAAACAGGGTATCATTTCCTATTTTTGTGGAGGTCAGCAAAGTGCTCATGAAGAACTGAATATAATTATCCAAATTTGACCATGTGATGAAACACTTGTCAATAATGTAATTTCAAATAGATAAGGTTTTTATAGATAGTGATAAGGAGTTAGAGTCCTTTTTGAAATCGAACTGTCAAGTAGGATATGTGTCTTTTTGTAATAAATTTTAGGTTTTATGGTTATGAAAGTTGTCAATGGACATAAATTTGATGTATCTAGCCTAGAGGTAGATCATATGATGATTTAAGAGGTCTATTAAAGGCCATTGGGTCTAATTTTTCAAGGGTTGGAATACTTTTGGCAAAATAGCAACTTATTGTAATGGACCATTTCAGCTAATACAAAGATTTGTTACTTGAACAACTTGAGATTTTGAAGGAGTTTTTAGTGCTTCCCTATTCTATTTGTACCTCTTATGTATCTCACTTGTAGTGGTTTTCACTTATATTACTCAGAATTCATCTATGTGATGCTCTGACTTCCTTTATATGTGAATGAACTGTGTATACTCATGTTTTATTTGTGTGTGTCCTACTTCTAGAAACTCTGAATAGCCTCAAATTCCATGTCAAGTAACCCACTGAATCAATGAAAGTTTTGACTCCATAAGCCAATGCCTACATATTGATATTATTTTCAGTCTACACTCATCAACTTGGAGATGTTATCTTAGAAGACTATTTGATTGTAAAGCTATTGGAGTTTCTGCTATATACAGTAACAACATAACTTTTCTTTACCTAAGATTCTTATTATATTTCAATGAGTTTTTGTCCTATATTTTGAAAGGTTTTCTTCAATATATTAATGCTTATTACTCAGAACTCATGATTTTTCATGCTCTGAATTCCTTTAAGTATTAAGCCATTCTTTATCTCTCTTAATATTTTTCTTCCAATGTCTTGATGTCTCATTACTCAGAATTCGTGTATTATACTCTCTGACTTCCTTTGAACCTCAAGCTATTGAAAACCTCCTATATGTCTTGCTCTTTCATTGAAATATTTACAAGCCTCAGATTCCACAAGGAAAGCCTTATTATTGAGATCCCTTTCACTGACTCCATAGCCCAATGGTATTAAGATATGATATTTTCAACCTAGATTCATCATAACCATTTTATTTCCTAAATAGAGTTAGCCATCTATATCTTTATTCCATATCATTAACCCTTGATAGAGCCCTCTCAGATTGAGGAGGGTAAGCCTCAGTCACAAGATTGGTTTGAAATACTTACACTGAATTTTTCTGATCAGCATCCAATCAGGTACGATTTTGGTGATAAAACCATGAATGGTCTAGCCTCATCCACATTCCTAGGAGCTACCCATTCCATGATAGATATGATCATTTTCAAGTCCACCGCTATTCCTTCCTTGGAAACAACATATCCCAAGTAATGAACTTATGTCTGAAATAAACTGCACTTACTAGGCTACACATGCAACTGATGTTATCTCAACAATCTTAAAACTGTTTCCAGGTGTTTTGCATGATCTTCCTCATTATTAGAATATATCAATATATCATCAATGAATATTATCACAAACTTGTCCAGATAAGGACATAGCACAGTATTCATCAAACACATGAAAGTAGTTGGAGCATTAGTCAAACCAAAAGGAACCAAAGCAAACTCATAATTCCCATACTTTGTATGGATGTTATCTTATAAATGTCCTATTATTTGATGTGTACCTAATGATAGCCTGATTTAAAGTCAATATCTTAGAACAATGTTGCTCCCTTCAACTAATCAAACAAATAATTGATCCTTAGAAAAGGGTGTCAGTCTTGATCATCACGCTGTTCAACTTCTTGTAATCAATGCACAACCTAAGAGTAACATCATTCTTCTTCACAGACAACATTGGTGCACCCCAAGGTGATACAATTGGCCTAATTTATCTCTTGTTAATAATTTCCTTCAATTGTAGCTTCAGTTCCACTAACTCTAGGGTGCTCATCCTATAAAGTGCCTTTGATGTTGGTATTTCTCTTGGTACAAACTCAATAGAAAAATCCACTTCCCTATGAGGAGGAAACTCTAAAATATTTGACAGAAATACATCCTAAAACTGTTGTACAATAAGATATCTCTTCAATACTTTTACATCCTCAACATCCTTTCCTTTTGTCACTAGAAACATGCATTAGAAACAACACACACCTTTTCCTACAACTGCACTTTTACTACATATTTGTAACCATTTTTATTGATGTAGACATCTTATTACCCTATAATATTCTCTTCTCTCCATCATTGTCCAAGCACCCAATAAAATTTTCATAAAAATCCACCTTAGTACTGTGAAGGTACAACCAATTCATACACATAATCATATTATATAATCTCAACAAAATCACATTCAAATGTGTTTATGTAGGCATACCATTCATCTCAAATGAAAAATATCTTACCCAATGATGAACTATTTTCATAGTACATGTATCCAACTGCACCAACCAATACTTTTATTGAACTTCTTTTCTCAAACCACACTTATCCACCAGGTTAGGATTAACATAACTAGAATTAAATCTATGGTCAATCAAAATGGAAACAACTCAATCACAGAGCTTCCATCTCAATAATGGATTCCTGGTGATCTTCCTCCTTGTTATCCAATGTTGCATAGATCTAAGGAATGATCTACCCAACATTCCCAACTTGCTGCACATCTTAAGCACTGTAGATTTGAGGTATGTCACCCTGATACAAATGGAAAATAATTCTTTTGATTATCCTTGCAACATATCCAACACTACAACTATTTCTTGCTACTCTCTAGGATGAGGTCTATGTCCCTTCTTTATTGCATTAAAATTATTGTAAGGAGAAACATTTTGCTTCTCACCTACATCCCGAGGTATTCCCTACTTCGGTGGCCACTTTCCTTTAGTATTTTCATTCCCTTTCCATTCTCGCTTAGGCCTGGAATTACGCTTTGACTACTCATAACAATTATTCAACTTCCTAATGACTTTCTCCAGCAACCAAGGCTCATCATACTCAACCCGATCCTTGAATTCTATTGGAAGATCACTGATAAATATTTGAACCTTCATCTTCTCATCCTTGAGGTAAGTCACATACCTCAAAAACTCTAGGAACTTAGCCATGTACTTATTTTCTCTCATAGGTCCCATCTTCAACTCATAGAGCTCTTTAGCCTTATCGTCATAGTACGTCTCTAACAATTACTTCTTCTTGAAGAGGCTCTTGAATTCATGCGAACTCAACTCCTCTATCCTAATGCCTCTGATGCACTTCACATCTTCCCACCATTTTTCTTCCTTTCCCTTGAGATTGAAAATATCTATCTTGGATTTCATTTTCTTTGTATAGTCGTGAAGCTCAAAGAACTTCTTCATTCCAAGAAACCATTGTTAGCTTGAGTGGCTCTAGACTCAGGTTCAGAGTATCTGCGCTACCAACAAAACCCACTATTATTGTCTCTTTTGGCAATGATCTGCTATTAAAACTGAATTCTACGTGGATTCCAGAACTAGGTTTTTGCATCCAGAGGGACTAGGGAGTGTGGATTTAAGTCTTATCTCTACCTAGGGCTTAATCCTAGCTTTTTTGAATCATTAACTTGCTATGACACACTTTGTTCAATTACTTTATTAGTCACACTACGCACTACACCTTTCTACTCTAACATGCAATATTCAACATATAAAACAATATTCAATCCTTCATGATGCGAATTCTGAGTAAATATACAAAAGAAATACCTAATATAGTGCAACTAATTCATAAAATAGATAACTTAAAAAAACACCATAAATAAACAGATATTCCTTCAAATCATCATTTTACTATGCATAATATTTTAGATACAATACTTATCACCCTGCACACACATCTTCAAGCTTTCTAAGGCCTCTTCACATACCGATGTGGAGCCTTCCTTAGACCCAAAATATAGAAAGATAGAAATAACTCATACTTAGTTCATGATTATTTCATTAAAAAACCTATCATTCAACGGTATATCTATGATTACTAATTCATCTCTTTATATAGATTTTACATCTTACAATACCATGGTCCACAAACCATGGATGGAACTCAAAATATAAAAAAAAAAAAAACAATCCCTTTAAAAAAATAGGGGCTTTGACCAGCCCCAAATCCCCTAATACTCCTAAAACTCCACGTGAAGCTTTTAACTCCATGAAATTGAATTATCTCCTATGGATCACGCACTCCACTTCATCAAAATGTGGAGTCTTTTGCTCAAAATTAGACCAAGTTGGGCCCTTCCCAATAGGTCCCCAACACTCACATGTTAATTGTCTTGTGTCACTGAGCTGGTGCACCCTGAGTCTTTGATTTAATGCAGGTGTAAGAATCCTTTACCAACTGAATCATTGCTGCAAACTATGTCTACCCCTTGTGCACTTCGTCTAATAACTTTTCTGTACTTGGCCTTGCAATTCGTTGAAGCACATCTTTCTGCTTATGCCTCATCTGCTTAAGCTTTTGGTTTATAGTCTTTGATAACTACATATCCTCAACCTCCCAAGGCTACATTATTACCAAGATGATATGTTACCTTCTCCGTAGCTAGTGGATCTGACTTTGCAGAAATTTACCTTCTTGAATACAGACAAACCGGTAAGCAGGTGCTAGTGTCTGCACCATCACCTTAATCTCATAAAATTGTTTCTGATTTTCCTAAATGTCTACTTCAATTTGTTTCGCATTTGGATCCTCCTTTAACGATGTCTATATTTCCAAGGTGTCTTGAACAGAACACCCACTAGGATTTTTTTCCCAACATTCATCTTGGAATAAGTGTCCCATCAATCATGGTTATTATTTTTAAAATTTTATTACATGGAATTTTCACTAGGGATGTTACATTCAAAATGCATGGAAATGAATAGATAAGAGTGTGTTATAGGGAGTGTCAGCAAGTTCCAAGTGTGCTAAGGAAGGAGTGACAAGGTTATATGCTAGGTAATTCCAAGGCAAGCTAGAGTGCCAGGGCATGTCATGGAATGGTAAGGTGTGCTAGGGAGTTCAAAAGCATGCCAAGGAATGCACAGGATGATAACATGTGCCACATAATGCCAAGGGATTGTTCGACGCTCCAGGTGTTATTGTGTGTCCAGATGTAAGCTATGTTTCTTAGTTATTTTATGGCCACAGTTGGACGTGAGCCTTGACTTGGTAACTTGTTAAGTGGGATGAGTTAATATTGGACATGAGTAGCTTAAGATGAGCAGTAAGTCATTACTAGGTGAACAAGGCATAGTCTTTTGTAGTACATGAAACTTGGTCAAGTTGTTGTAGTTGAGGCAGGACTTGGTTGGGTTCCCAAGTCTAAAAAAAATAAGGGTAGTTATGAGGACATGATAGTTAAGGAGTGACAGGGCATGAAAATGAATGAAAAGGTGTGCTAACACATGCCAGATAGTTTCAATGCATGCCGAGGAGTTTTTGGGAGTGTGAGGGAATCATAAGCGAGAACTAGTTCAAAGTGCATGGAAATGAACGAATAAGTGTGTCTGCTAGGGAGTGTCAGTGAATTCCAGGTTTCCCATGGATGAAGTATGTTAACATAATTTCATAATAGGAATTTCAAGAGGCAAGCCTAAAATTATGATAAGGGGATGGAAAAATCAATTTCATACAAAGGGATACTTTGGGCTAGACACAACACTATTTTTTCAATGACTTGGTTGGGTTCCCAAGTCACAAAAAAAGTAAGGCTATCTAAGAGGGTATGACAACTAGGGAGTGGCAATGTGTGTAGGAATTTCGAGGAAATTCTAACACATGATAGAAATTTCCAAGGCATGTTAGGCATGCCAAGATGTGCTACATTCTAGGGTTTGACACCAATGCATGCTAGGGTTTTCCAGGGAAACAAAAGGGAGGACTAGTTTCAATTGCATGGAAATGAATGAATAAGAGTGTGTGATAGCAAATTTTAGCAAGTTATAGGTGTGCCAAGGAGGGAGTGAAAAGGTATGCCGGGTAGTGCCAAGGAATGATAGATTTCTAGGAAATCATGCCAAGATGTGCCAAGTTCCAAGGTGTGCCAATGTGTGCCAAGGAGTGTTAGGGAGTGTTAGAGAAACACAAGGGAGCACTATGTCATAATGCATGGAAATGAATTAATAAGAGTGGGTGGCATGGAGTGTTAGCGAGTTACAAGTGTGATAAGAAGGATTGATAAGGCATGCTTGGCAGTGCTAAGGGATTCTAGAGTGATAGGGTGGCATGCTGCCAAGATGCGCCAATGTTTGAAAGGAAGTGTTAACTGGCAGTGACATGGAAACACAAGGGAGCACTACGTCAAAATGTATGGAAATGAACAAATAAGATTTTGTGATTGTAAGTGTCAGTGATTTCTAGGTGTGATAAGGAGGGAGTGATAAGGTTGTTAGGCAGTTTTACGGCATGCTACAGGCCAGGGAAACATGCCAAGATGTCATAGGTTCTAGGGTGTACCAACACGTGCCAAGGAATGTAAAGGAGTGCTATGGAAACACAATGGATCATTACATAAAAATGCATGTAAATGAATGAATACTATTTTTTGACCAGGAATGCCAATGAGCTCTTGGTGTCCTAAGGAGAGAGTGAAAAGATATGTTAGTTAGTGCCAAGGAATTCTAGAGTGCTAGGGTGGCATGCCAAGATGTGTCAAGTGTTAGGGTGTGCCAATGTGCGCTAGGTAGTGTTAGGGAGTGTCAGGGAAACACAAGGAAGCACTAGATCAAAATGCATGGAAATGAACAAATAAGAGTGTGCGATTGGGAGTGTCAATGATTTTTATGTGTGCTAAGGAGGGAGTAACAAGGCTATATGCTAGGCAGTGACAATGTATGCTAAACTAACAAGGCATGTCAGAAGAGCTAGGGTGTGTTAGGGAGTGTAAAATCATGTCAAGAAATGTAGGGGATGAAAACATATGCCACATAGTTCCAAGGCATTTAATACATGCTAGGTGTTATGACATGTCAAGATGTAAAATGTGTTGCTTAGTTGTTTTACGACTGCAATTGGATGCGATGAGACTTGTATTGGTAAATTGTTAAGTGTGATGAGTTGAGATTTGACATGAGTAGTCTAAGATGAGTTACGAGTAGTTCTTAGGTGAACAAGGCATATGTTGAATTTCCATGACACATGATAATTTGTGTTTGGTCTTCAAATATTTGATGCAAACACAGTCAAGTTCCACAAAACATCTACTTTGCACAATGAAATATACACACATCATGGAATCAACTAGGGCATTATACTTCTATTATAACTGATTTAGAACAAACCCTATCCGCCCATAGAAAAAAACAATTGTTGCTTCCATAAGAGACTCAGCCTATCTCATATGTATCCATATATTTTGGGCATTTCTTTGAATAATTCATGGCATGAAATTTATATCTGTACGACCCTCAAACTATGGTTACCTTAGTTAATATTACACTTGTGGCTACTTCTGTTCTGGCCCTAAATTCTAGTACAAGCCCTCATCCATTTTTTTTGGTCTTTATCACAGACCTTGTAGTGTACTAACCACCACAAGATAGGGTCTCAACCCTCTCTACTATTTCAAAATTTGATGCAACCTTCACACAAAAACGCCACTGAAATCACATGCCCAAATTCTCATGAGTCGCCTCTCTTGAGCTCCATCTACCATAAGAGAACCAATAGTATTCCATCCTACCTACTATCTAAAACCCATTAAGGTATGTGACATTATTTTGAACCCTCACATGATGATCTTGCTCTTGGTGGATGACCATGGCCTCCCTTTAGCAACCCTTACTCGTCTCTAACTTGACCTACTTTAGGACCACATATCTCCTGGACTCCTCAATAAAATGAGCTCCTTCTCACTTGATGGTATTTCCTTCATACTAAGGCCTCCTTAAATATATTTTCCTAGCTAGGCCTCTGAAGAACCTTCTAAAAATTACAAGCTTTATCCACTTAGACCTTAGGAAATATTATTTTTCCTTTTTAATTTTCTTTTATACTTTAAACCATGTCTTGGGTCCAAAACCACTTCACTTGGGTTATTTTCTCACAAATCCTTTTCTCACCAAACTCACACAAACCCATCTCACTAGGCTTATGGAGTACCTCCCAAGTCACACAATTAAATAACATAGTCTATTTGTAGTAATCATAACTTGGTAAAGCTCTTGTAGTTAAGCCAGGAATTAGTTGGTTTCCCAAGTTGAAAATTAATTAAGGGTAGTTGTGAGGGAATGATATCTAGAGTACCATGCAAGCATGAATGAAAATACCCAACACATGTCGTAAAATTTCAATGCCCGTCGTGTTGGGAAAAAATACCGAGAGGGAAGTGGGAATCAAGATGATGATCATATCTGTACCCCTTACTTTTTTCATGCTTCTAAAACTCATAGCTGCACAGCTTCTGTTGAGTTAACTAGTTGACACGTTGACACTTCCTTCATAAAACTCGCGTATACTCAGAGATTTAATCATGCCATTAGTTCTTCACTTATATCATTCCATCATTCATTCATTAGATGTTCTATAAACAGTAAGCATGTGCAGTAAGAACAGAATAAACCATCATACAAAGCATCACACATGAACACCAAGATTTTTAGGTGGAAACCCAAGTCGGGAGAAAACCACCACTGCAGTTGCTCAGCCTTCAATATTTTATTATAGAGAAAACATCTTGCGAACACAGACAGCCTGTGCGCATCACCAGACAGCACCCACTCCGCACTCGTTTATCAGCCTTCTCTCCCCGAGGCAGCTCCAACCCCCGACTCGTTTACCGTTCTCTCCTGGAAGGGAGCTACGACCCCCTTCTCTCGTTTACCAGCCTCACCTGGAAGGGAGCTACAACCCCTTGACTGAAAGCTACAACCCTCAGCACCTCTATGGACCACGTTTCATCAATTTTCACATTGGATCCAAAGCTTCCTCAAGGACACCACTTGCAGGCCACGTTTCATCATATTTTCATACTGGACCCTTTCCATACTTTTAAGCACAGTCAACCATGAAAAAAATACATATAACTCACTGACAGATATCAGTAAACCACCAGAACAGATCAGACATTTCTTACCACAGACTTTAGAAAACCCTAGTTTGCATACACGCTTTCACTTCACTGATGTCGCGTATATACCCGCTTCCGTTCACACAAACCAGCGTATACCTCTGTACACATTTCATTGCGCATACGCGCTTTCTCTTCGGCGAAGACATGTATATACGCGCTTCCTCTGCGGTGAAGTAGCGTATAGATTTTCAATCATTATAGAGCAACATACTTCTTTAGATCAGATATTCAGTTCAGATTTACCCTTTTACTTCAGACAGATGTTCGCCTCATTTTAGATCTAAGACTTCCATAAGTAGATCTAGTAGATACAAGTACATTTCAGATCTAGATCCCCTTCTTCATCATTGGTGCATCATACATTCAGATTTATCATTCAAGTGTAACCCTTTCCTCTATCTGGACCATTTCGTATAGTTATCTATTCAAGCTCTGACATCTTGCTCCCACACCCATGTTTTGCACAATGAATTTCTTCTCCTTATATAGGTTTATCTTTTTTTCAATACCATGAGCCCCTTTTTCAATACCATGGGCCACAACAATACCATGAGCCCAAAACTACCTGGACGGGGTCAATTAGGCGGATCATTACCCAATACCATGGGTCAATACCATGGTGGTTACCCTTGGTTTTGCACTTTTTGAGCGCTTTAGCCCATACGCGACTTGGCACGTTCTTTTCCGCATGCATACGCGACTTCCCCTAGGCCAATCCGCGTATACCTAGAGACATACTCTTTTTCATCATAGAATCTAGCACATGCTGAAATCCTTTCTTCATTGCCTTCTGTACTCACTGTAGATACATCAGATTTCCTTCATCAAACCATATTCTATCAAGCACAACTTCATCAAGCAAGTTGTCATCATCTTTATCAGATGGGTTTCCTTCCAAGGACAACACTCAGCATCATATTGTCAACAAACATTATATCACATCAGATTTACATCATTTACTAAGTCCATCAAGTCAAGCATAACTTCATCATGTGGTTTGCCATCAAGGACAACACATGTCAACAGTCGCATGTCTTCATCTTCATTCAGTGGGTTGCCATCAAGGACAACACTCTGCATCATATTTCCAACAATCTGCCCCTTTGGACTTGATGGCAACCATGATGGTGTTTGGTTACCACAACAGATAGGTACATTAAGAATACAATGACACCATGTCACATTCCCCATTTTGACACCATTCTTTCTCTTCATTCAAACACCATGTCACTCTCCCCCTTTGACATCAAGGGCAAAGGGTGGATCAAAACCAACATACTCTTTCCCTTTTCTCCTCATGTGGAAGAAGCGTTCTGCAGATCTGATATATACTGAAGTGACCAAGCTCCCCCTGAGTTCATGCTGAATCTTCAAACATATCTTCCAATATGACTCTATGAACTTTCTATCACTAAAGACTCATACTTACACCACATATCCAACCAAGTGGATTTACATATGAGACTCAACTACCCAACCAAGTGGGTTTACAAATTTGACTCAGCTACCCAACCAAGTGGGTTTACAAAATTTGACTCAGCCACCCAACCAAGTGGGTTTACAAATTTGACAAGTCCTCTCATGACTGAATATTACAATTTTACATCATGGGTCTTAACAAGACCTTTTCATCAAATTACAAATATGACTTTAAGACCAACACCAGAAAGACCTCAAGAGAGATCATATATCAGAACCACCATAATTCCAACAATGCATTATACTCAGCAAAGCTAATGCTCCCCCTGAATCTGTGCATCCAAGCATCCTTTCAATATGACTAAGGCTCCCCCTTAGTTTGTGCATCCTAAACACTTTCACCAACAAATCATCAAAACATCTTCATCAAATCACTAGAAATAGAATTATGAGAACTGGAACACCACCTGAGATACCAGACAGTATCAGAGATACCAAACAGCACTGCAGCTGTGCTGAGGAGAGCTGACTCCAAACTGAAAAATGTCAGCAATCATACATACGCGGTTTTCTGTGCATGAACTCGCGTATATACGCGACTGTGTTTCAGGAAACCCGCGTATCCAATTCCATCTTCTAAATTTTAACCAGATCTGATCCTCTATGAGAAAAAGACAGTGTTCAGCTTCTTTTGAATGCTTCCCTGGACTACAGATAGATAGAACAGTGCAGTTGTGTCTTCAAGCGTCATCCAACCAAGCCTTCATATTCTTTGCAGCATCAATACAATCTTTCCAAGAGAGATTATCATACCAAAACAACATCTTCAAATATGTGTCAAGCAATCATCCATGTGGTCCAATATCATCAAGATCTTCAAGATTTAACATGGAGTAACATATGTAGGCAAAAGATCTCAACATACACTCCCCTAGAACAGGCGTGCTCCTTTTTAACTAGTGCAACTTTCGAATACCTTTATCGGCAAATCCTCGGCCAACAATCCCTCTTGCATGATGTTTGTCCTTATCTCGGTCGTCGACTTTCATCTCAGCAATGAATACTCTTCATCATCAAGCAACCAGGACTCATCCATAATCTTCAACATAAGTAACCAAGTATCATGTCATCATTATTTAAAAGTGACAGATTAAGATGATATAGAATCAATAATACAGTTATTAACAATCAGACTGTTACTCCCCCTGAGCCTCTGCTCCAGATCTTCAGCTAGCATATAAATTCTCTTATCATCAATGCATACGCGACTGTGTCTGAAGAAACTCGCGTGTATACGTGACTTTTGTTAATATAACCCACGTATGGAAAGTGAAGCATAGAAAATCTTCATCTTCCTTCATTTCCTCCTGAGTTTGTACCTCCTGTTCCTGTCCTTTCCACATCAGATGCCCTGTCAGAAGTAAACATAACCAGAATAATCAAATCAACCATGAGAGTCATCATGCATGCTCCCCCTGTGACGATACATTACTAAATCTCATAATGTATCCCACATCATTCCAGCAGTCAATAAGAGAAGTGAGCTTCAGAAGCGGAGGACTGCAGTAGAGTCAGTATTCCCTACGTTTCTGACTGGTCCTCCTTCTTTTTCCAAATTTGCTTGAACTTCCTAACTATGTGCTGAAAATTTTCCACTTTCTCAGATCTGTTCAACCTGCATTCCTTTTCTACATGTCCATACTTGTTACAAGAATAACATCTCATGTGTCTAGAGAAATAATCATAAGAATCATAATGAGTATTTCTAATATTCCTTCTTTTACAATCAGCTGCTTTATGTCCATACTTGTTACATTTGTTTATGGCTGAGTATTACTATGCACCAAGTGGCTGCAACATGCCCATAATTATGACATTTAAAGCATTCAACGTTTTTGAATGAATTCCTTTGAGAATTCATGATTGTTGGTTGATCTTTTGACTCTTTCAACACTTCAGGTTTTACATTGACTTCCTCTGAATTTTTAGCACTTCCTTGTGAGCTAGATTCTCCTTTAACAGTTTCATGGAAACCAAGACCAAGTTTGATAGCAGGAGACCTTTGATTACTCGGAATATTGTCCAAGATATTAGTACTATCTTGAAACCTCAAAAGTTTAACCTTTTCTTCTAATTTACCTTTGAGAATGTTTACCTCAACCTCCAAGGCTTGACATTGCTTTATCATGCTTTCTTCTTTCCTTCTTCCATCTTCTACTTGATCCTTCAGATTTAGAATCTCTTCTTTCAACCAATTTTCGTTTTCTTCACATGTTTGTTGCAGCTCTTCATTCTTCTTATTTGATTTTTCCAAATCTTCTTTGAGAGAGATGATTTCTGCTTCAAGGCCTTCCTTTTCAAATGGTTGTAGAGGTTCCTCATTCTTCTTACTTGATGCTTCAAGATCTGCTTGCAGAGAGATGATTGCAGCTTCAAGTCCTTCATTCTTCTTGCTTGATTTTTCGAGATCTGCATTTAGATCGTTGATTTTTGCTTCTAGTCCTTTAATTCGATTGGATGCATAAGTATGAAACCTTTGATACTTGTCCACCTGTCCATTCAGCATTTCTATTTGTTTTTCCATTTGAGAGATCATCTCTTTGTACATAGCTTCGCTTTTATTAAATGATCTTTGTTGATCTTCAATTTTCTTGATAGCTTCCTTTAGATCCAAAACTTTACTTTCACTATCTTCACCATTGTTTGCACAAAGGAGAGTATTACAAGTGGCCTTCTTCTTTTCCTTCTTTGCCATGAGTACTTGGAGAGCTTCGTCAGAAACTTCTGGATCCATACTGTCACTTTCACTATCATAATCTTTGCACATGCAGTCAAGTAAGAAACAAGAACAACGATTAATACCTGGTTCATCTTCTTCAATTTTTTCTATACATGATTTCTGAGGTATCTTCTTGTTTCGAGTAGCCTTCTTCTTTTTCTTCTTAGCCATGAGCACTTTCAGATCTTGGTCAGAATCTTCTTCATCTTCACTGGACACTTCATCATCATCTTCTTTTGCATAATAACTCTTTCTCTTTTCAAATTGTTTCCCTTTACCATGTTTTTCTCTATAAGGACATTTAGCAGCATAGTCACCAACCTTTCCACACTCAAAACATTTGAAGGAAAGCTTACCTTTGAATCTTCCAGTACCTAGTTGGAGCTTTCTCACAAAATTCGCTTCTTCTTCTTCAGATATATAGTTGGATTCTTTGACAACTTCCTTTTCTTTTCCTCTTGCAGATACCTTAAAAGCAGCTTCTTTGATTTGAGAAGGACCTCCTTGTCTCATTTCAAAAGCAGTCAGAATACCATGTAATTGAACAATAGTAAGAGTTTGCAGATCTTGTCTTTCTTCAATAGCTGAAACTTTAGAGTCAAATTTTGAAGTCAGGGATCTTAAGACTTTTTCCACCAGAGTAGTATCGGTTATGGTTTCACCCAAATTTCTCATCCGATTTACAATATCATCTAGACGAAGAAAGAAACTGGCAACACTTTCATCACTATGCATCTTCAAATTTTCATATTCAATTCTAAGTGTTTGGAGTTTTGCACTTTTTACCTTTGTGTCTCCTTCATAGCTTAGAATGATTTTGTCCCATATTTCTTTTGCTGAATGTAGCTGCATCACTTTAGCAAATTATGATTCAGACATGCTTCCCAATAAGACATTCACTGCTTTGGCATTGATTTCATACTTCTTTCTTTCAGCTGCATCAGTAGGAATATTTGTTGGGTATTGATAACCTTCTTGCACGATTGCCCATACATCTGCACCAAGACTTTGCAGATATGCTTTTGTTCGTACCTTCCAGAAAATCAGATTGCTTCCATTGAATAGAGGTGGCTTTATAGACATCACTCCTTCTTGACTTCCCATTGCGACGAATCTCCTTTAAGCGATCAAGCTTCTGCAGAAGGACCACCCTCTGATACCAATTGTTGGGAAAAATACTGAGAGGGGGGGGTGAATCAAGATTTACAGCATATTCAAAACTTTTGCTTTTCTTTACTTCAAAACCCATACGCTACTTTCCTGAAGCATACTAGCGTATATACGCGGATACCTTTCGCAGCGCGTATACCCGGAAGATCAGTATGCCATTGATTCTTCACTATATCATTTATCATTCATTCATTAGATGTTCTATAAACGATAAACATGTGCGGTAAGAAACAGAATAAACCATCACACAAAGCATCACACATGAACACCGGATTTTTAGGTGGAAACCCAAGTCAGGAGAAAACCACCGCTGCAGTTGCTCAGCCTTCAATATTTTATTATAGAGAAAACATCTTAGAACATATGTGCTGGTGCAGACTCCTACCAGCACGCAGGCACCCACCTGCGCTCGTTTACCAGCCTCTCCTGGAAGGGAGCTCCAACCCCCTGACTCGTTTACCAGCCTCTCCTGGAAGGGAGCTACGACCCCCTGCTCTCGTTTACCGGCCTCACCTGCAAGGGAGCTACAACCCCCTGACTGAAGGCTACAACCCTCAGCTCCTCTATGGACCACGTTTCATCAATTTTCACACTGGATCCAAAGCTTCCTTTAGGACACAACTTGCAGGCCACGTTTCATCATGTTTTTTCATCTTGGACCCTTTCCGGCCGCACCCAGCACGGTCGACCATGAAGCAGTGCATATAACTCACTGACAGATATCAGTAAACCAACAGAACAGATCAGACATTTCTTACCACAGACTTTAGAAAACCCTAGTTTGCATACACGCTTTCACTTCACTGATGTCGCGTATATACCCGCTTCCGTTCACACAAACCAGCGTATACCTCTGTACACATTTCATTGCGCATACGCGCTTTCTCTTCGGCGAAGACATGTATATACGCGCTTCCTCTGCGGTGAAGTAGCGTATAGATTTTCAATCATTATAGAGCAACATACTTCTTTAGATCAGATATTCAGTTCAGATTTACCCTTTTACTTCAGACAGATGTTCGCCTCATTTTAGATCTAAGACTTCCATAAGTAGATCTAGTAGATACAAGTACATTTCAGATCTAGATCCCCTTCTTCATCATTGGTGCATCATACATTCAGATTTATCATTCAAGTGTAACCCTTTCCATTCAGATCTACTTGAGAGAGAAGTATTCATTCAAGCTCAGACATCTTGCACCCACACTCATGATTTGCACAATTAATTTCTTCTCCTTATATAGGTTTATCCTTTTTCAATACAACGAGCCTTCAATACCATGAGCCAAAACAATACTGCATGAGCCCAAAACTACATTATACGATGGTATTCACAAAGATAGTCCCACATATGAATCATTACTGTGTGGGGTCGAAATACCATAGTAGCACCCCTGTTTTTGCACTTTATGAGTACTTTTTTGCCCATACGCTACTTGGAACGTTTATTCCCGCGTGCATACGCGACTTCCCTTAGGCAAATCCGCGTATGCCTTCAGACATACTCTTTTCACCATAGATTTTGCACAAGCTGAATTCCTTTCTTCATTGTCTTCTGTACTCACTGTAGATACATCAGATTTAGTTCATCAAACCATATTCTATCAAGCACAACTGCATCAAGTAAGTTGCCATCATCTTCATCAAGTGTGTTGCCATTCAAGGACAACACTCAGCATCAAATTGCTAACAAACATCATTGCACATCAGATTTACATCATTTACCAATTCCATCAGGTCAAGTATTACTTCATCAGGTGGTTTGCCATCAAGGACAACACATGTCAATAGTCGCATGTCTTCATCTTCATTCAGTGGGTTGCCATCAAGGACAACACTCTGCATCATATTTCCAACATGTTGAGGAGTGTTAAGGATTGTTGAGGCATCACAAGGGAGAACTAGGTCAAAATGTGATGGTGGGGTAAAACCAACAATCCCTGTTCTCTTCTGTGTTTGTTTTAATCTCTGTGTGAATGTATCCAAAATTTCTTTTTCCCGAAGCAAATCCACCATCCGGCGATCCCACAGCATACGTGGTACATATTGTATAAGTCTTCGTACCATGGTTTATAGTGTCACCATATACGAATGTGCCTCCATATATATATTATCAAGACTTAAATAAATGAACGATCACCAGCATCAAATCTTTGCCACTGAATTAAATTTCACATACCTCGGTTAACACCACGACCTTGATTTTAACAGTCCCGATCAATACAAATTTGAGCTGGGGCCCAGCACTAATAGCCTTCCACATCCAACGGCGGAGAGCACGTCACCTTGCTCCATATGATCCAACCACGGATAATGGATATTGTGCGGTGTAGATGCGCGAGCTTTAACTCGCGATGAGAGTGGTTTTCCAGAATTTCTTGAGGCCACGTGTCGGCTAGTCTATGGGATTGCGATAATTTCTGAAATACCGCTTACCCTGCAAAGGTGGTGCGATCAAACTGCCAGGTTCACTCCAACCCACGATCAGTGTTTACACCTCATGGTTCTACTCCCCTTACTCTAAGTTCTACTCAGATTTCGCTCAAGGTTACGTCAAGCACAGTTCCATTAATACCATCTGAATTCGCCCAGTTCAATTCGAACAACAAGTTCAATTGTAGCGTGATCGCGTTCGGCTACACGGAAATCATCCACAGTTCCTCGATGCCAATCCACTCGTGGTACCGATTTATACATGCACGGTTTCCTGAAACCTTCCAACTATGGCTTCAAAGTCTGAGACTCTAACATCCCCACATAGCCTATTCGTGTTGGTTCTTATACCTTGGGTTGCTGAGATTTGGGTTCAATTACACAGAACTTAGTTCAATCAAGGCACATACAATCCAGAAATTTCAAAGGAATTAAACTCTCACTCATATAGTGAACACAGGAATTCAACTTGCCCTAACCTCACACACAGGAATTCTTCTATCTCATAATCGATCCTTACAGTGATCGATTCACCTCACCTTACAAGTCAATTCCTACAATAACTCACAGAAGATGATCTAAACCCCAATTTCAATTCACTGGCAGTGCTTGGCGTAGAGGTTCCTACTCACAAAACCAGGACCTCTAACCATGCTCTCACAAAGGGTTCAAACGGTCAAAACAGGCAAATTCAATCATTTCATAACTCAGAATTCATATTTATTCTAGAGCCTCAAACATTCTTGAAATAGGTTCTACCCAGAACACATGCTATGCACACAGAACTTATGAACAATTCTCCATAATAGATATATACACATACAGGTGATAAATCTCAAAGTAATCACTTACAATTTCATGGCTGGCCAGATATTCAATGCGAAGGCCACTACCCTCCTACTCTGTTGCTGAAGAAGTTCTCGTTCTCTAACTCTACAGGCATTTACATTTATACAACCACAAATGAGTCAATTCGACTTCTTGACAGAACCTCTTGAATTATCTAGTTCCTAATTTTAGACTTCAAACTGAAACTACTGAAACTGATCCTAAACATACTCATACCCTTGGCTGTCTCTTCATATTCCTATCTTAACCAAGTTCTCAAATGACTTGAGAAAAATTACAATTTCCTACCAAATTTATTCAAAATATTAATATTTACAGGAAATTTTAAGAACATGGGACCCCCTATGTCTATAGAGATACAAAGTATCTAGTTGTGCCTAATGCCCCTGCATCAGACTTCCAATCTTAAATTTGTTCATGATATCATGATCATGTGTCCTTTATCTCTGCCTCCCGGATCCCATACTTGGTTTTGCTGCTGTTCATCAGCTACATCATTCTTCAATTTCATTTCTCCAGGTCTCCAAATCTTTTTCTGCAATCTTCTCCCAGCTGTACTCTCACAATCTGATTTTGTCCTCCCTGTACAAAAATCCTTTTGTTTCCTTGCTGCTTTCTGTTGCTCCTGAGTCACTCTCATCATTAGCTCCTTGATGTCTTCAATTTCTTTGTCCAGTTCCTCTTCTATCTGGGAACGTCTCTGTCCACTGCTACTGCTTTCAAGTTCTGTGGCAGCCAACATCGTTGTTCTTTCTGTTACTACTATTACTAACATGTTTTCAATTCCTGCAGATGTCACCACCCATGTTGCGTCTGCTGCCACCATGGGTGTTGCTGATGAAAATTTTTCCTCAACCCAAACATCCTGAATATCCTTTATGATATCTCCCTTTGCAACATTCTTATTTTGCTCCTCATTTGCAAATTCACTCTCTGGAAACAATTCACCATTTAATTTCCTACCAGCAGTGACATACTCATCCAGTATACTAGTAAACAGAAATTGATTCTACAAGCTAGTATCCACTCCTCTTTTCTTCTCTTCTTCAACTACTCCCAGCAAAAAACTCAGCCATCTCCCCCGTATTTGTTTTGCATCTTCAACATGTTGTAAGTTAGCTTCAATATCTCCTCCTTCTTCTTGGGAAATCTTCAGCAATTGCCTCTCATCTCCTTGATTGACTTCAGCAATCAAATCAAGTTCTTTAGCCATTGTATCTTCATCTTCTGTCAGCATGGAATGCTGATTCTTCTTCACTTCAGCAGCTTCTAAAATTTTCCCTTCAAGCTGGCTTTGGCCCATCCACTTAGCCAAATATTTTATGTCAATGGCAGTGACAAATTCCCGCATATGAGACATGGTTGTCTCATATTCCTTCAACAATAATTCTTCTCCTTCCAAGACAATTTCAAAATATGAATTGTCTTCTGCATCACCTGTATACATAAAAAAACTGTCAGTGTTAAAACCATGAGACCCAATGATCTCAATTGATGACCTAGTCACCAATTCTCCTCTCAGCAATTCTATGTCTGGTCCAAGGCACAGAAATTCTTCATCATATTTTTCTTTAGCTATCAGACCCATCTCCACTGCTCCAATCATCATGCCCAAATGATGATCCCTCACTATGTTTCTAGCCAACACAGTTTCCTCCCTATTCATTTCTCTGACAACTTCCACCTACTGTTCTTCCTCTTTCCCTGCATGATTAACACATGAATCATCAACAGTAAAACTCCAAGGCTTCAATACCTTCTTTTCCTCTGACAACACATTAGTATGTTGTTCAGAACTCCTTTCCAAATCTTCTGTCAGCACCCCAGCATGCTGATCTGCATCCTTCATGAGACTGTAAGCTAGTCTCACTTTTCTTACATCATCTGCTCCATGAACTCCATCCATGAATATCTTCCTGTATTGCTTCCCCAACAACTTATCCAGTTCATAGGTCCTCTGCTCCTCCAATTCTCTTCTCTGAGAATCCAACCTCCTATATAACTTAACAACTTCAATAGGAGTAGATTTTGGGAACCTTACACAACCTTTTATGCCTCTGCTTGTTCTTGATTGATCTTATGCTGGTCCTTCTCTCTTAGCCTCACCATTATGTTGAATATCTTCATTTGACTCTTCTTTCTTCATCTCTTCCTGAGATATCACTATCTCAGCATTGACCTGAACATATTTAACATTCAATGTCTCCTCCTTAGAAAACCTTAAATCTTGCTCATCTCCTAGCGGTGTACCTGCAAACATGCACAACTTTTAGTTTTCAAATCACAATAATTTTCAGTCTTGGCTACTCCCCCAAGCACTCCTTCTTGAATAGGTCTGCACATGGAATCTTCAATTTCCATCCTTGCCTCAAGAAATCTGGGTTATTCTTCCTCTGTGGAGTCTGTCATCACTTCACATTTGTCAGACTCAAGAACACAAGCCCTTGCATCATCTGGACTTGTCCAATAACTCAGGAAATTTTCAATGATTTCCTCCTCAGCAAGACAAGATTCTTGCTGCCTCAAGTCTTCATCATGTCCTACAAGTTCTCCTGCAGGTCTCCACTCTTCATCTGTGCTCTGTTCTGCTTCACATGCAAGAATTTCTTCTTTCAACTCAGCTGCTCTGAGTTATTCTCTCAATAAGGCAGTCTTCTTTTTCCTTAGTCTCAACTGTAATGGTTGCCAATTCAATCTCTTTTTCATGAGCCAACCAACTCTCTGGCTTTCTTCTATATTCATCTTCCATTTGTTAAATTTTTCTTTGATCTTAGCTACCTCTTTCCAATATTCTGCATCGGCGAGTCTCTTCCTCATGCCAACTGCTTTGGTATCTTCCATCACTCTTCTATTGTGGCCTATCTCAGAACCTATACAATCTCTACAGTCTTTTATATGGCTCTTAGTAGCCATTCTCTCCTCCAGGATTTCTTCACTTACAGCTGCACTAAGCCTGTGCAATAGCAAGATTTCTTGCTGCAACTCACCTCACCAATCCTTTCCTCTAGATCCGGCTTTTGGCAAGTATTGGTCCCCTGTCTGCTGGAACCTTCTGAGCACTCTCTTTTTCTCACTAGGCTTCACTCTGCAACTTTCTCAAGAACACCTCTTTTCTTCTATCTCCAACCTATGTTGGGAATCTTCCAGGTTCTGCCACACCTTTCTTCACTCAAAATCCCTTGTTTGACTCCTCTACCACTGCTCTCAAAGCTGTGGTATGCTTCTGCTGAGATGTCTTCAATTGTCTGCACTCTAACTTCTGCAAAGAATCCTTCAACTAGAGTTAAAAATTGTTCACCTTCTCTTAAGAACATTGCAATTGTCCTCTTTATCCAGCCTCTAGCTGAATATCAAGCTCTGTCTTCACTATCAAGCTCTGTCTGTACTTTTACCAACCAAAATTCTGCAAACATAAAATACACATTAGATTTGAATTAATTACCCGCAAGATCATGATCCTGTCCTCCACTCACTCTACAAATCTTGTTCACTATGCTTCTATGTATCCTTGACTCAAATATGTAGTCTTCAAAACACTTGTCCTCCAATTGGACCCTCTCATTCTGCAATCACCTTCATTGTATCCCTGTAGGCTACAATATTATCAGTTTTCACAAGTCTGGTTTCTTTGTATTCACCAAATTTGGACTTTTTCAAAAAGAGCTATTCCAGCTTTGATACCACTTGATGGCGGGGTAAAACCCACAGTCCCTGTTCTCTTCTGTGTTTGTTTTAATCTGTGTGTGAATGTATCCAAAATTTCTTTTTCCTGAATCAAATCCACCATCCAGCGATCCCACAGCATATGTGGTACATATTTTATAAGTCTTCGCACCCTGGTTTATACTGTCACCATATACGAATGCACCTCCATATATATATTATCAAGACTTAAATAAACAACCGATCTCTAGCATAAAATCTTTGCCACTGAATTAAATTTTACATACCTCGGTTAACACCACGACCTTGGTTTGAACAGTCTCGATCAATATAAATTTGAGCTGGGGCCTAGCGCTAACAACCTTCCACATCTGACAATGGAGAGCACGTCGCCTTGCTCCATATGATCCAACGACGGAAAACAGATATCGCATGGTGTAGATGCGCGAGCTTTAACTCATGATGAGAGTGGTTTTCCAAAATTTCTTAAGGCCATGTTTCAGCCAGTCTATGGGGTCGTGATATTTTTTGAAATACCGCTTACCCTGCGAAGGCGGTGCGATCAAACTGCAAGGTTCACTCCAACCAACGTTCACTATTTACACGTCGTGGTTCTACTCCCATTACTCCAAGTTCCACTCAACTTTCGCTCAAGGTTATTTCAAGCACAGTTCCATTACTACCATCTGAATTCGCCCAATTCAATTCGATCAACAAGTTCGATTGCAGCATGATCGCGTTCGGCTACATGGAAATCATCCATATTTCCTCGACGCCAATCCACTCGTGGTACCGGTTTATACATGCACGGTTTCTTGAAACCTTCCAACTATGGTTTCAAAGTCTGAGACTCTAACATCCCCACAGAGCCTATTCGTGTTGGTTCTTATACCTTGGGTTGCTGAGATTCGGGTTCAATTACGAAGAACTCAGTTCAATCAAGGCACATAAAATCCATCAATTTCAAAGGAATTAAACTCTCACTCATATAATGAACACAGGAATTCAACTTGCCCTAACCTCACACACAGGAATTCTTCTATCTCAGAATCGATCCTTACAGTGATCGATTCACCTCACCTTACAATTCAATTCCTTGAATAACTCACAGAAGACGATCTAAACCCCAATTTCAATTCACTGGTAGTGCTTTACGCAAAGTTTCCTACTCACAAAACCAGGACCTCTAACCATACTCTCATGAAGGGTTCGAACGGTCAAAGCAAGCAAATTCAGTCATTTCATAACTCAGAATTCATAGTTATTCTAAAGCCTCAAACATTCTTCAAATAGGTTCTACCTAGAACACATCCTATGCACACAGAACTTATGAACAATTCTCCATAAATAGATATATATACATACAGGTGATCAATCTCAAAGTAATCACTTACAATTTCATGTCTGGACAGATATTCAATGCGAAGGCCACTACCCTCCTACTCGGTTGCTGAAGAAGTTCTCGTTCTCTAACTCTACAGGCGTTTACATTTATACAACCATAAATGAGTCGATTCGACTTCTTGACAGAACCTCTTGAAATTCTCTAGTTCCTAATTTTAGACTTCAAACCGAAACTACTGAAATTGATCCTAAATCTACTCATACCCTTGGCTGTCTCTTCATATTCCTATCTTAACCAAGTTCTCAAATGACTTCAGAACAATTACAATTTCCTACCAAATTTATTCAAAATATTAATATTTACAAGAAATTTTAAGAACATGGGACCCCTTATGTCTACAGAGATACAAAGTGTTTAGTTGTGCCTAATGCCCTTGCATCAAAATGCATGGAATTGAACAAATAAGAGTATGTGCCAGGGAGTGTCATTGAATTCAAGTGTGCCAAGGATAAATTTTTTTAGAAGAAGTTCATAATAGGATTTTCAAGAGGCAATTCTATGATTTCAATAAGGGGCTCGACAAATCAGTTTTAGATAAAGGGAGACTTTGTGTTGGGCACAACACTATTTTTCCTTTATCTATTATTCTTATATTACATGTGGCACACTTTGGCCGAATGCTCATTCTTTAAACTATTTTAGACAATTTCATATTGTACATTATTGTGTATACGTTTTGGGGCACTTGGCTTGTGCCAACTTATATTGTGTTTCTTTTGTATCGCGTGGTTCTTGCAAGCTCTCAGTTAATGCTCTATTGTTTATATGAAATAGATATACATGTGAAATATTGGTTATGTAAGCAATTTTTCTTAGTTTTTTTATGGCCATGGCTAGATGAGATCCTTTTCTTGGTAAGTTCTTAAGTGGTATAGGTTCAACTTGGACATGAGTGGCCTAAGATGCGATATAGGCAGTTCTTAGGTGAGAAAGGCACAATCTACTTGTAGTAGGTTCAAATTTTCAAGTTTTTGTGGTTGAAGGAGGCCAGTGTCACATGAACTATAGTAGCTAAGGACTTGATTAGGTTCCCAAGTCGTGAAAAAATGTAAGGCTAGTTGTGAGGGCATGAGTGACAAGGCATGCTAGGGAATGCTAACATATGCCCGATATTTCTAAGGCATGTCAAATATGTTAATAGATGTCAAGTGATAAGGCATTCCAAGATGCCCAAGGGTGTGACAATACATGCTAGGGACTATCAAGGCAACAAAAATGAGAAACATGTTAAAATTCAAGGAAATCAACACATAATAGGGTGAATAAGTCATCAATTTACCTTTTTGAGGAGGGGCATTCTAGGCACACCAACACTAGGTGGAAATAGGTGACGAGTGTCAACTGTTAGTGCATTCTAAGTTCCAAATCATCCTCTGTTACTTCTCATCTACTTTCCAATAATTGATCTCAAATAACTTTCATATTAAGCCATGCCAAATCATACCAAGGCATCTTAATGAATTCTACACATGATAATACTTTCCAAGCACCAACACGTGCCAAGTACCAATGTCTTTTAGAGACTAATACACGTGTTATGAAGTGGAAGGGCCTGTCAAAAAGTGCTAAGGTGTGAAAAAGTGTGCTGATGCATGTTGAGGAGTGTTAGGGAGTACTAGGGAAACACAAGGGAGCATTAGGTCAAAATGTATGTAAGTGAATGAATATAAGGGTGTGTCAAGGAGTGTCAATGAGTGCTAGCTAACATGCCAAGGAGGGAGTGAAAATTTATGTTAAGAATTATTAAGGTGCGCTAAGGAATATTAGGGCATGTCAAGAAGTTCTAGAGTGTGATAGGGAGTTCCAGTATGTGTTAACATGTGCCAAATAGTTCCAAGACATGAAATATGCTAAGGCTTGCTAGGATGTGAACGGTGCCAAGGTATGCCAATATGTGTCAAGGAGTATCAAGGCAACAAAAAGAACAATAAATCTAAAATGCAAGGAAATGAACACATACGACAGTTAATAATTCAATACTTTATATTTTTCAAAAGGGCCATGTTAGGCATGCTTGGGACCACAAGGCATGCCAGGAGATTGTTATGCTATGCCAGGGCTTGCCAAGATCTGCTTGGGTGTCCTAGTCACGACAATATGTTCTAGGTACAAATATGTTCTAAGACATGCAAGGTTCCAAGTAATGTTAGTGTGTGCCAAATTATGTTAAGATGTGCCAAGAGTATTGAGGAGTGGTAGATCTCTCTCATACATAGAATTTACAAAGATTGATTATGTATTAAGTAATATAGTTTCTACACACACTAGTGGAACTTTATCTAAAGGGAATTTGTTAGATAATAAACCTAATAGAGATACATCATGTATTGGCTCAAAGGAAAACTATATTCTCATTACTTTAGGGAAATGATACCCACAAATTTCTTCTTAAAAAATTGACTGACTCTAACAACTATATGGCCTTGGACACATAATGAAAAATAATCCACAAAAATGCTCTTAAATAGTTATATTTTGACAAAAAATATAGTAACATGCACATATAGTCATCAAAAACTCATTGGAATGATCAATGATGACGGACATTTTTTGACCATCACCAAAAGTAACCAAAAACGCTTGGTGAGGATTAATAAAAGATCGTCACTAGAAGTGTCACCAAAGAGAGAATCAGTGACGGGACTTTAAAAACCCTCACTAAACGTGTCACTGAAAATGGCTTTGGTGACAAACCTTAAAGGAACGTCACTATGTGCACTTACAACAACACCTTTTAAAGGCTCGAAGCCATATGTGACATTGATGACAAACCTTAAAGGTCCGTCACAGGCATGACCCTCACCAATGTCCTTTTTTCTTATAGTGAAAGTTCTTTGTAAACTAGTTGTTGAGTATGTTAACTCTCCCAATTAAGATTTTTATTCTAATAATGAAATATATCTACTGTGAAATGAAGATTTTTGAGTTCCAAATTATCATTTATTGGTATGATGACATCAGGTTTTATTTACATAATGATAGAGCATGGTCACATCTTGAGCCTAAAAATATAAGAATGTTAAGGCTCAGATCAACACCATATCAAATACTTAATAACTCTTTGTTTCGAAAAATTTATGATGGTGTATTGCTTCTTTGTTAATGATTCCAAAAGGGTACTCCACGAACTCCACTCTGGTCCCGCTAGTGGTCACTTTGGTGGAGACACCATTGCTTAAAAAATATATAGTGTTGATTATTACTGGCCCACCTTCTTTAAATATGCACATGCCATAGTATGAAGACGTGAGACTTTCCAAAATACCCCAAGTAGGATTAAAAAACCAACTTTTCCCCTTCAACATATTATTGGTGAAGCCCCATTTAAACAATGGGACCTAGACATTATTGGTCCCATGAACCCCCCATCCTCTCAACAACATAAGTAAATTTTAATATTTACATATAATTTTACGATACGAGTGGAGGCAATACCTCTATGAGTAGTTAATACTAAACAAGTGATCTCATTTTTAGAGTCTAACATTGTTACTCATTTTGGAGTTCCAGAATCATTAGTGTTTGATAATGCCTCTTATTTTACTTCTCAGGAATTGGATACTTATGCCTCTGATTAAAGGGATTAAAATTAAATACTTAGCAAATTAATACCCTAAGGGGAATGGTCTTGTTGATACTTCTAATAAAATTTGTATTAAAATACTTAAAATAACTATTTTTGAGCATTATAAAAATTGGCGTACTTCCATTTTAAACGTGTTATGGGTTGATCAAGTTAACCGTAAAAATGTTTTTGGAAATTCCCCCTTTTTTCGTGTTTATGACAAAAAATCCATCTTACCTCCTAATATTTTTTTTTCCCTTCTTTGCAATAAGGAAGTCAAGTCCTCTGCCATGTTGAATAAGATAGATTCCTTGATGAAATTGGAAGAAGAAAGAGAACAATGAAAACATAAATTTTGTCAACACCAACAGATTGTGAAATGTTGGTTTGATAACATATCTTCTTCTGGTAGAAGTATTGAGGTAGGAGACTTGGTTATAAAATGGGATAGATCCCATGAGGATAAAGGGGAACATTCCAAGTTTTAGGGGTTATGGCTAGGACCATTAATTGTTACAGAAAATATTGGTCCTATTACATTACACCTGCAAACATTGGAAGGAAGATCAGAACCCCTTCTGATCAATGGTTTTCTTTTGAAGAGGTATTTTTTCTGAGTCCCTTCAGAGATTTCTTACCTCTGTAAATATTATTTTTCCTTGAATTTTGATTTCAATATGCTCTACTTTTCTCTTTGTGTTTTTGTTTGTGTTATGAATTCAACATATTATTCATGAATGATTTTTTCTAAAATATATTCCAAGGAAATTTTAAATAATATGAAATTTATTTATACTTTAACTATATGATTTGTTTGATGTAGTATCAACTAAATTCTATGATAAAAAATCCTGTCAAATTTAATCAGCTTTACAGAAACTATTTTTTCTCTCTTAATGGGACACATGACATAATAAACATAATTTTAAATCATAAAAGTGTGTTCAATATAAGTCTAATGATATTTATACTTTTCACACCATTCAATATATTAAGGATATTTTTAGACGTGCTTCCCCATATTCTAGAAAATTCTAGTCATGAATAATAAATAATTACTCATGGCTTCAACTTCTATTTTTTGTATTTCTAGGATAAAATCACTCATGTAAAATTGGTAAAAAATAGACATCCTTGTTGAGGCCATAGACACCTACTAGCAGCAGTGCCTCCATCTTTGACATATGGGATTCCAAATCAATATTTTAATAAAATTGTGAATAAATTCTTCAGAATCTATATGTCATCCACACCTTTAAGGGGCTTATGGGTATACTTCCCCAACAACTAATAATCATAACGCTAAACTATGATTCTATATTCATTGTAATGGGATCCTAACATATAATCTAGATTAAAGGGAATCCCGATCGAGGCTATGGACACCTGCTGGCAGTAGAGGAAATTCTTGGAGCATCAAAGTCAAAATTTTACAGCATCAGCTTTGGTATTCACTTTATCTCCTCACTTTGTTGGTTATTGGATTCTATAAAAAATTATATGGATTTTATATGCAGTGTATGTTTGGTGATTTGATTCTGAACAAATATTTAAGAATAGATTGGTTATGTTCATGAAGGACTACAAGAATCATTTTCATATCATCTTAGCAGTTATTTTCATATAACATTTGATATTTTTCATTTTTACTAACCTATTTCAAGATAGAGATAATTGATTCATCCAGTGAGACACCAATTTTTGGCTACCCAACCGACTCCCCTCTCATTTTCAAAATTATATGGGCCCTCCAATATTTTCTTCTTTCTTTTTATTTTAACACCTGAACTTTGAACTAAAATGTCAATAATAGTTTCTGAAAAGGTGTTTTTTGGAATTTCAATATCACTTTATTTGTTTTATTATTAATGTGTCGATGATCATGGAGATGCAAGAATACTCATATTTAATTTTTTGACTATGATTGTTAGTCTTACTATCAAATGAAATTATTTTCTTTTCCTATAACGACAATGTGGCCTAATTTATTCAACCTAGTCAACTTGTCAATATAAAGTTTTATTAAAATTTTAAATGTTCCTTTGTGGCAGTTTTAGATGCACGACTTGTGAATTTAGTATTTAATTGGATTAAGGATTAATGTACTTGTCACCATAACATGATAATACATCTGAATGAAAGGTATCTTTTTGCTATAAATTTAGAAAGGAAAAAATATTTTCTTCTTTTTTGATAATTAGTTGTGATTTCTTAGCATTCTTATTATCTTATATTTTGTCTTCTTCTATCTTCTTATCATCAATCAAATACCAAAACATAAATGCATTTAGATAAAAATAACAAAGAACATAGTATGTATGCTCTCAATGAGGGAAAACCCCCTCTTCTAGGGAAAAACCAGAAAAAAATCTCTTCTCTTTTTCAAGAACCAAATGAAATGAGACAACCAAGACCTTTATACTAATTTTAAGTCCTCTAATCCACAAAGTCATTCTCTAGTAAATTTCTCCAAAATGCAACAAAAATCAACCTTCCCAAAACAAGTCAATAAGGGTCTCGACCGTCTCTACTACTCCTGTAGTTTGGCTTACACCTTTGCACTTCTACCTCAAATTTATTTGCATATGTGATAGAAAATGACTAGGTTTCAGTTCCTTTCTTCTTCAAATGGATGCCTTTATTCTTAAAATAGTAAGACCTTCTTTTTTAGCTACCTTCACATTTATTTCTTTGCTTAAGCTTGTATATTAAATTCTTCTTGGATTGGATGCCAAAATAGGTCAAACTCAGTATATATATATATATATATATAGGTTTGAAGCTCCTTTATGAGGTCAACCTGACAACTCTTGAGGTTGACATGGTCGAGGAGGTTTGCATGACCAAATTACATCAAAATATTTTTTATTCTTTGATACAAAAATCCTAATCAGGGTCTATTACATGATGACAAATACTATGGCACATGAAACAACCCTGGAATCACTCAATGGGTGATTTGACCTAGAAACATAATCTAATGAGCATGAAACCCATGGTTATAAAATATTTTTCTTTTACAACAATTTTTATTTTTATTTATTTTGGAAAATACATAATAATTACATTATGTCATGAGTTAAACAACAATTATAAATACTTATACTAGTTACATTTTCAGCACTCCCTATTAACTAGAGAGGTATTCATAATTTTTGGACCGGTACAAGGATGACCTTAATTTGAAGTGTTCTAAGAAGAGTACAACAACATACACAATGTTAGATACCATCAAGGCCAAAACTTACAAGGTATCTAATATCAAAGTGTCAAGGCACTATTTTAAGGATCCACATGCCATCACCAAGACGCTAATTCAAGGATCCAAGTTTCATTCCCAAGACACTAATTCAAGGATATACTAACTCAATAGGGAATAAGGTGTCATCAAGGTATCTTTCCACTATAGGTACCATCAAGCCAAGACACCAACCCCTACATGGATCTAGGTATCATTAAGTTCAACACTAAAATGGAGCTCCATAAGACCAAGATACCCTCCCACACTAGGCTCTAGACATTATCAAGGAAAAAATATAACTAAGATCTCAATACCAACTAGGCCAAGATGTCCTCCCAAGTACCATCATACTGGAACACATCCTAAGGTACTCATCTCTCCCTCTCAACCAATCCAATTCAAGCATGCTAATAAAATATTCAAACTTCTTAGGCTTAAATCAAAATATCATCTACTCGATCATCAATCAGAACATATTGTAGCTTCACGACTGAAACATGTATCAAAATTCCAATATATTGGTTATTATTATCAATATGTTAACATAAAATTTTGGGCCCTCAACCATTTTGATTTTTCTTATTTCATTACAATATCCAAAAAAATATCAAAATTGAAGCTTCCTTTTCCAAACTTCTCAAGCAACACCAAACTTAGCCTCAACACTTCTAAAAAAAACCAAGTCTTTTTCATGACTCATCAAACATTAATAACAAGCTCTAGTGATTTATGTATTATCTGATATCATTCTCTCCTTATGTCCTTCACAATAAATATGAATTCATGACACACGAAGTAGAGAGTCATGTCTTCCCTCTCATATAATAGAGGATATACACTTTCCTTCTTCCAGTGCCCTCTCAACTTGGGACATAAGTCCATTAACAAATTTATTCTTCGAGCTACACATGTTTTTTATTTTGCATATTCATATCATCGGAGAACTTTGATATTTAAAAATTTCAATACTTTTATCTTCATATGGCAACAAAGTCATATTTCAATGTCAATATGGTTCTTGCATCTCCCTCTTTCCATCATTCTCAACATTATCATAAATTCATCATCAAGTATGAGTTAGGAATACCTCCTTATAACCTTTTGTAAACTATGTGCCTGTAAATATCAACAACAAGTAAAACCAAGCACAAAATATATATGTATAAGAGCATGAAATTAACTTTATCCAACTAGGGTTATCATATTATCACAAGGAGAGCATCTAGGGTTATCAAAACTTTGAATAAAAATTTAAACTTTAGATGTTCAAAACCTAAACCTAGTTAGAAATCATCGAGTGTTACACTTTTATGCCCTAGAAACTTACAACAACCTTTTCTAGGGTTTTTTCACAAACCTTAGATATCGTCATCAAAACTTTAATAATAAATGTTAGATATCCAACAAATAAAACATGTTAGGGTTTTAACCATAACAAAAGCATATAGGGTTTCTCTTTAAAGTCCTAGAATCTTATTTAAACTTTTACTAAGGTTTTTATCATAAACCAGAGATTATATCATCAAACCCTAAAAAAAATTGGTTTTAGCATATTCCCTTAGATATCAACAACAAACCCTAAAAATAAAAAGGTTAGGGTTTCACCAAAGTGAAAAAATAGAAGATAGTTATTACAAGGGTTAATTTAATCTAGATATCAATCAACCTAACAATATAAGAATCTTTATTATTCTATAGAAAAACTCTATAAATAAGAGATTCATTATAAATAAAAAATTTAAACACAAAATTATCATAACTTCTTATATGATGGAGATATCCTACAAATTCTATAACCTTATACATACCTTGATTTGATTCTACTACAAACCTTGAAGGGATTTATTTTGAGGGGATCCCTCTACAACAAGTCTTCTTACAAGTCTCCCTTTGAAGGCTCCCTCTAAATATAGCCACAATCATTTCTTTTATAATATACCTACAAATATTTCTCCGAATGGAAATACAAGAGAAACAATTATAATCAATCAACAAAAATAAAGCTAGATATGTAGATAAGATCAACAATAATGTAAAGGAAATAAAGAATACGATACTTATCGTTTGAGAAAATTAGAAGATCCCTCTTAGCTTTGCATCAATCTATTCATTGTGATGGATTCCTTAAACTTATCCAAAACAAATCTTTCTAACAAAGAATATTATATCTTTAAACCCTGGGAATAAAAAAAACAAAATCCTAGAATCAAAAACTCTACAATACCTAAACCTAAAGACTTAATATAATAATTATTTGACCTCAAAGTCCTCAATTTTGGTCTTCTTTGGTAGAACTTCATCAACTGAAACTATATCTTAGTCTCTTTTTATTTTCTCGTTCTTCTTCTTAAATAGGAACTTTCCACAACGCATAAATCTCCTTGGATATTATCAAGATTTTATAGAGATACTTAGCCTTGGTGACACACTAATTTTTATGAGATCTTCAAGAATCCTTCCACAATTTGGTGTAAAATGCTTGATGTTATAGAATATTCAATAGTGAAAATTTTAGTAAGTTATCCTTAATTTGATAGATTGCTTCTTATTCTTGATGCAGAGATTTGTAGTTTTCCAACAATAGGTTTTCACAAAATTTTTATTTTGTTGTCTTTAATAGTAGGTTTGGTCATTTTATGGATTTCAATAATCATATAAGGTGATCGTGTAATATATACTACTCCAAAATATGTGAACTTTATTCTTCATCAAAGTGTCACAATTTCATGGAGGGAGAGGATGCTACTAGCCTTGGCGATGGCTCATATGATACTCAGAATTCCTAAAAATGATTTGTATCCATTCGAGTGACTGTAGCTTATAATCAGATCTTTCAAATGGGCCTAATATGCTTCTATATTGTTTGGTCTTGGTCCCCTCTTACAAGAAATTTATTTTTTGGTTGTTAGTACTAAATTTAGTCCAAAAAATATTCCTCAGGTGTATAACCTGATTATAATATTGCATAGATTTCAGTGATAATTTCAATACCCTCAGACCTTTGATCTTTCGTACAAGATTCTTAGCATAGGCTAGACTTGTTACCTAGCTTCTTTGATCTCCAACAGATTTCGCTCAGCTTCTTCTACCTCTTTAGGCTTATAGCCTAGGTATGCAGCCTTATTTCAGAGATATTTGATCCATAAAACCCAAAAACATATTCTTCTAGATTGCTTTTTCCCTTAACTATGATACCATGTTAGAAATCATAAAGGCGATTTTTTTTTAATAATTACTTTTGATTCTTTAGCATTCTTATTATCTTATTTTGTTTCTTCTTCTATCTTCTTATCATCAAGAAAATACCAAAACATAAATGCATGAAGATCAAAATAACAAAGGACACAGTATGTAGGCTCTCAACTAGGGCAAAACTCCTCTTCTAGGGTCAAACCAAAAAAATTATCTTCTCTTCTTCAAGAACCAAATCAAATGAGACAATTAAGACCTTTATGCTAATGTTAAGACATCCTATAATCCACCAAGTTAGCCTCTAGTCATTTTCTCCAAAAGTCAGCACAATTTATCCTTCCCAAAGCAAGTCAACAATGGTTTCAACCCTCTCTACAAGTCATGAAATTTGGATTGCACCTTCACAATTCTACCTCTGATTTCGTTGCACATTTGAAAAATAATGAGTAGTTTTATGTTCCTTTCTTCTTTGAAGGAAGTGATCTTATTGAGGCATATGATGAACATATGCTTCTTTCCTAGCAAGGTTGCTAGTGGAAATTAATTTGGCTCTTTCAAGGTTTTAATGAAAGAGTGGTGAGGGTCATTACTTCCACCTTCAATGGGAGATGAGAAAAGCTCGAGGACATATAAATATTGGTCGATGTTATTTTTATTGCCTAGGCCACCTATATCCCCACAAACATTCAATGTTGGTAAAAAAAATTCCCTGTTCGTGACATACCATGGTGAAAATTCTTAGTGAAAAATGGTTATTCTTATGATGTAAAAGGTATGTCGGTGTCCTTTATTAAACCAAAGTGGTGAGACTTGTTATATTTTATACATCTCTATATGACCTATGAGGGTCTTTACACTCTCATATTTTTATACCATAGTCATGTATTGATGGTTTTCATGGGTCATAAGCTAAATTGACCATATTTGGTGTACAAGATCCTGGCCAAGATTACAAAGAAATACTATTCTAAGCACAAAAACCTGATATTTCATTGTTTCTCCACGGTCTCATATGTATTTTAGTGAAACATCATTTTTCTAAGGCTCAACATGTATGGTAAACTTTCCTTCTTCAAAAAGGTTACAAAGTACCCATAGTTTTTGACCAACCTAATGCAGCACCTAGGGCCTTAGAAAATCCTTTGTCCCCTAACTTGGTCTCATCTAATTTTCACGTTGTTGAGTAAAATATCCCTTAGCAGTCTATGCATGATGGAAATTTATATTTTTCCAACATCGATAGGGTTGAAAACCCCAATACTCCACCTCTTTTCATTACCAAGAGTAGGGTTAAAAATACCCCATTCCATTATGTAGAGTTCGAAACAGAACCTAAGAAAAGAGAAAAAGGATTGGATGTAATGGACTGTAATCCTCACTTAGAACCTGACACCAAGAGAAAGATGGTCAGTTATTCAAAATATTGATTCTAGAGATCAAATTAAATAGGATGAAATAAAAATATACAGGTTGAGACACAATAAGAAAAATAACTCCCCACTCAAAGAAATGTTTGTTAATGTGGAAACAAATATTGAGACTTCATAAAAGAAGAATAAATCATAGAGTTAGAATATTTTTTATTTTCCTAATGATAGTAATAATACTCGTGATGATGATAGTAATTCTGGAAAAGGTTCTCATGACTATGCTTGTTCTAATGAAAACATATTAAATATGTATTTGCATCATGATTATCCCTCATTTGGAACATCATATAAATCAACTCGTTCAAGAAAATAATCAACATTCATATACAAATATAACCTATCTAACTGATCAAGTAATGCAATAATTCTTAGTCATAAACATGAACAAGAATGGAAAATAAATATCAATTGTATCATATTATTAATAGAAGAGAAGTTAGAACCTGTGCCTTGATGTCGAAGCTCTCCTTTAGCGGTGACTAAATTTGGGCACATATCCAAATCACTCGTTTTCAACTCAGTGGGAGAAGGATAAGGGCTCAACTCTGTCCTTTAAATCTTATGACAATCTTCAACCCTCTTTGTTGTGCTCTTCTATTCTATTCTAACTAGCAGAGGCATTGGAGGATGGTGAATTTATAGAGATGGAGGAGGGGACATGGATCCACTTATGATGGGAAAATGGATTATCTCTTTGGGAGGTTCCTCTTTTGTAGGAAAAATGGACCCAAGGGGGGAATCACGGCCATATCCTGACTAAAAAACATCCAACTCTAAGCTCTAGAAGCTTCTAGGCCATGAATCTTCGTTTCCATTTTAGAAAATCTTCCACAAGTAGATCAACGCGAGTATGAGGTCCATACTAGCACCGATTGATGCTGATCACAAGCTTAGGATGGGTCATCGACGCTGGTGAGACATAGAAGGGTTGCGTTACTCCAAAAATATGGGTTTTTAAGGAGATACTCTAGGAATGATCAACAAAGAGTTTGTTCCTCAGACTGAAAGGGATGCAATGGAATATTTTCATGATGGAAAAGGTACACATGGAGTATTGTTAGGTTCATACAGGATTCAGGAATAGGGAGTACAGGGAAAGTGAAAAAAATTTGTGTAACAGATGCCCCCTAAAGCATGAAGGTAGAACTAGAGTGAGGGGTGAATTTATTTATGAGTACATGCCAAGACCAAGAAACCACCATCGGAAAACTTGCGAATCAAATACATATATACAACTAAAATATCTAATATAACTACATGATTATAAGGCATGGACACATCCATCTGTAGAAGAGATTATGTAATAGGATCCATGGCATGGGAACAACCATCCAGCAATAGGAAGGATCACAAATATGGACTCAGGTATGGTCACATCCATCTAGCTAGAAAAGTCATGTATACAGTCATGAATAACTCATATTGCCTCGCAACTTGGACTTTATCAGACAAAGTCTAGGGTCTTATGCTTCGTCACGACCTGATCAAGTACAAATTTAGGGATGTGAAGAAGTGAGTTGAAGTCGAACATGAAAGAAACTAACCTAATTACCAGTCAATGATGTAAAATGTTAACATGCATGAGAGAGACCACCAATAATGACGATGGCCCTAGAGGTACTAGAAGTACAATCCACAAGATGTGAAGAAGGAACTGAAGTCAAACACTCGTGAAATTAGTCGAACGAAGGCTAATGAGGTGAACCTATCATCGAATGTGAAAAACCTACCATTAAGGCATGCAGGCTCTAAGGTACTGAAAGGAGTCTTTGGATAAACTTCCCAGATAATGAGCTAAAGTCGACAGGAAGTGATCCATCAAAGGAGGACCATGATGTATACCACATCATCGACACAAGACAGAGGAACAAGATTGTTTTGAATCAAGACTGAACAGAGAATAAAGTAATGAAAAACTGCATAAGGAACTTCTCTTGAACATATTGGTGACACGACTTTGGATTTTGGTAGTATTTGACTCAAATGAAATTAGAGGCCATGTTGAAAATATTGATAATTGAATGAGAGGAAAATATATTTCCCAAACCCAGGGAAGAAAAGTGACGAATATAGGATGTCCCCAACCCGACATGAACTGCAAACAAGTGTCATGTTCAAGAGTGACATACTATTGACGCAACTAATAAATACTTCCATTTCCCTGCCACCATTTCTGACAAGTACCCTAATTATTTTTTAATACAAGCTTGAAGGGGATAGCATATTCTTTGCATATAGGTTTTTCCTTCTAAAAAATCCATCCTAGTACATTTTATGAGCTCGAGGAAGGAGGAACTTGGTAGCGTAATAATGAGGATTACAATGTCGTTAAATTTTAACTAGTCCGACAAAGGTGAAAATTGGTGCCTTTTCACATTTACAGATTTTGAAAAGAGGCTGAAAATAAAACTCCATAGGGCCCTTTTCGTAGATAGTCTCTCGAATCCGAAAAGGTAGAAAAAAAAGTTCGAGATAACCTCTTAGTCATGATTACTAAGGTATTCCTTTTTCGTAAATATTTTATCCCAGCCCAAAAAAGGGGTAAATGTATACTGGGTAATTGAAATTTTTTTACTATAACGAGTTCAAAATGACAAATACTTGGAAATATTTTCATGTTTCAAGAGTCAGAAAAGAGCTTAAAAGTGACTCCACCTAAAGGAACGAGTGGTATAAAGGATAGCAATTGGTTAAGTTTATGGTGGAACTGCTCAGAAGGAGTAAAGGTCAAGAGGTTGGCTAGAAATACCACTCATTACAATGGTTCCTCAGGAATGAGTAAAAAAATCAAGTGAAGGCATATGATCGGCCAAGAAGATGGTGATGATGGAATGATAAAAGCCAAAGCTCATCTAAAAAAATAGGCTGATAAAATGGAAATCACAAGAAGTGTAATGAGAATGGTTTAATTTTTACACAAGCTTGAAAACATGGAAAACTTTGCTTGGAATTGGTTTAATTTTTACAAAAGCTTGAAACAAACATAAACTATGCTTGACACTAGTTTAAATTTTACAAAAGCTTGAAACAAACATAAACTATGCTTGACGCTAGTTTTATTTTTACACAAGCTTGAAGAGAAGACAAATTATGCTTTAGATAACATTGCATGCCCCCAGCATGGTGACTCAATTCTAGGTACATGCCCGCAAGCTTCAGTTCATTTGCCTTAGTAGACTATTGGTTACTAACAGGTGGATGGAGTGAAGGTTCAATTACAAGATTAAGTGCAAGACTCGACTAGGATTTTACGAGATCTAATCAAATATTCGAATTGAAGGGAACTTGTTAAATTTTTTAACGAGGTTGACACTAGGAAAATAAATATCCTCATAGAGACATAATTCATTTTTTAATGAGGTTGACATAGTAAAATAACTATCCTCATGACACCTTGTTTCATTTTTTAAGGAGCTTGACACTAGAAGGAACTCTGCTCTGAAGGGCTTGTTTCATTTTTTAAGGAGCTTGACATAAGAGAAGGAACTATGCTCTGAATACCCTGCTTCATTTTTTAAGGAGCTTGAAACAAGAAAATAACTCTGCTCAAAAGACCTTGCTTCATTTTTTAAGGAGCTTGAAAGAAGAAAATAACTTTGCTCCAAGGAGTTTGATTCCTTTTTTAAGGAGCTTGAAACAAGGAAAGGAACTATGCTCCGAAGACTTGATCATGAAATATAAGAGGTCATGGCTTCCAAGAGGGTCTCATTGGATTGGAGAACACTTTGGAAATTGGGGTCCAATTCCCCCAGTACATGGTACACGACATCACTGACGGCACTATCACTGAGTGCAGGCATGGAATAGGTGGCCACATAATTAACCTGTGGTGGGGAAGATACCACTGGCGTTTAAGGACCGTGAAGAGATGATGGTAGACTATGTTTCATATTAGGACCAATAAATGAAATTTGGTCAATGGTCACTATTCGAACTTCATGTGGAAAATAGATCACATGAAAGAGGGAAGATACAAGTGCTCCCATGACATAAGTATATTCATGCCCCAGGAGTATGTTAAAATCGAAGGGGCCTTGGACAACCATCATCTCTATATAGACAATATTTCCTCCCAAATTAATAGGAAACTTCAAAAGGATCCCTAACGGTTGACTGGTTCCTCTGTTAAAAGCTAATAGATTCTGAGTAACAAGCACAAGCTATGGAGAACCGAAAGCTTTCCAAGTAGTTGAAGACAAAATACTGACAGACGTGCCTTCATCTACAACCATGCTGGGTGTTGTTATGACATCCCTCATCGAGCTGGAATGTCTAATGATAAGGGACCCTATACTGCAAAGAAAATATTATAAGGACCCCATGGACTGTCAAAGCCTCCTTTTCACCTATGGGAACCTTTGAAAGGGGTGAAAATCCACCTTTTAGCTTTAAATGTGCTCATTCTAACATATCAGGCCTCTAAGCGCCTTTCGGCTTAAGCCCTTGGCCCTCATTTCTCATATAACCCTGCTTTATGACCGACGGCTACAAGTCCTTAAGCCCTCTCCGGCCATCGGACTTTGCTAATTCCAAAATCCACTCATTTTCTCTTTTGTTTCACCGCCGAGGTTCATCTCTGCCGAAGAAATCCTGACCATTGATCTCCTCTCGCAGATCCAACGGTCATCACTCCCTCGCGCTGCCCCCATCCATCGTACATCGCACATCGCTGTCTCCATCCACCTTTTATATTTTTCCACTGATGTGCGAAACCTCAATGCAATCTTGACCGTTGATCTACTCTCGCCGATCCAACAATCATCACTCCATCGCGTTGTGCCCATCCATCGCTCATCGCACATCACAGCACTCCAAATTTCTCACTCTTGAATTCTTTTCCACCAATGTGTGAAACCCCAACGTGATCCTAACTATTGATCTCCTTCCGCAGATCCAACGATTATCGCTCCATTGCACATCGCGCATCGCTCTTCCCCATTTCCATCCACTTCTTGTCTTTTTCGGCCAATGAGTGAAACCCCGATGTAATCCCGACTGTTGATCTAATCCTATAGATCCAACGGTCATCACTCCATCGTGCTGTGCCCATCCATCTCTCATCGCATATCATTGCACACCATTTTCACTTTATTTTTCACCGCCGATGTCCATCCTCCACCAATAGAATCTCCAGCGTCCGATCAACCCAGATCTACGGTGCAGGATCATTGCCGGGGAACCCGACCAAAGTGGTCCATACTCCCCAGTGCCCCCACAGTTGACTCCTTTGACTATGGAATATATTCATCCAATGGTCCACATTCACTGCGGGGGCACTCGGCCTACAAACCCATCCGTACCCCCAAGTGCCCCCACAGTCGATCCCCACCGTTGATGTTCATCATGATCCAACGAATTACATCACTCCCACTTTTATAACCTTGCAACTGATCATCCCGCTATGCGACAAAACTGTTGATGTCATCACCGGTCCCACCCGACCGCGCAAATACGTCTGTCGTTTTCAACCACTGCCGGTGATCTGTTTTGCCTAGATTGGACGACTCTCGTTTGTTTTCACACCCAATTCGCAACAGCTCCCCAAAACACGAAATGGGTGGTTTTTTGAGGACCCACGTCGCCCACCTAACTGTATCGCATTCATTGCTCTTATTACTGCTTACTTCCTCCCACTAGTGTGAAAACCACTCCAGTTTTCGTAAAACCGCCATTTGCATAAATTTGTGCCAAATCAAATTTAAGCATTGCTTTCATAATGGAAACGATTCCGCTGCATTCCTTGCCTCTGCACTGCTACTCTGCATTTACCCGAGCCTTCTGAAGTAGTTTACCCCTCACCGCAGGATTTATTTAACAAGTTTGTTGTCTGTGCAGGTTTTCAGGGCATTTTAGGTATACGGGCCATCTCATACCCAATCACAGTAGCTAGAGGTCGAGGATGACAATCCTCCATGCCCAGAAGGCAGAGAAAAATATTCAAAGGGTTAGTTTCACATCTCAGTTGATGGATCATGACCATTGGCCATAAGACCCTCCATCACAGAAGGCCAGCTCTTCCACTACTAGCAGTACCGCATTCTCTAGCGCAGAAGGCCAGTCTTTCCCACGACTAATAGTATTGCCTTCGCTAGTAGCAGCAGGGGAACTGCCTCATCAAGCAGCAATGATCATTTGTGACTGGGCCCGCGTGGCCTGTTTACCTTATGTTCTTTTTACTTTTTCATTTCGGGTGAAATCCTTATTTCACTCCTAGAGATTTTACTTTCAGATTAGTAAATTGTTTGCATTTCAATTAGAAATGGCTTTAGGCCTGCGTTGTAAGATGATGAGAGGAAGTTTTACCTCATCATCATTTTTTTTTTATTTAGACCTAAAACAACATATAAGCACGTGAGGAAGATATTTTCCCAAAATATCTTCTCGCACATAGGAATCAGAGGTTATAAAAACAGGAAGAAAACACTAACAAAAGGTTCCAGATTTTCCAAAGGACTCACTAGCTCGAGTGTTATGTGTGTATTTTTGTATGAAATTTGATAGTTGATGTTTGAAGATCCCGTAGGGACCCAGTAATAAGAATTTTTGCTGGAATTGGGGATTCCACCCTGGATGATTGACAGTTTGTAACTCTTCTCATGTTTTTTAATACAAATTTTCATTTCATATCTCTCCACATTTCTTGTATCTAATGCTCTGGAATGCGAGTGCTCCCATGTTTAAATGTGAACTTATCATAGCAGATACTCATATTTACTCATCTATAACGCTTTAAATATGGCTCAAGAAGGATACTTTGTTTCATTTTCTATCCCCTCCACCTCTCTTTCGATATTAACTACAATGGATTCTTATCTTTGAATGAGTCTTGATATATGGATTCTTGTCTTTGCATGAGCCCAATATATATGGATTCTTATATTTGAATAAGCCCAGTTATAGTTAATATCTTACTCCATCTTCTACCATAGTCATCGCTCTCATATAACTTGATATCTGTGTGTTCATTTTAGAAGTCGGCCCCCTTTACATCATTCTATTTTAGAGCTGTCTGATGAATTTACTTATTGGAATTTGTACTCAGTTTCTACAGTTTTCCTAGTTGTTGTGTTTAACTTTGGGGTTTTGGTTCAACCCTTATTAAAACCATTCATCTGAGTGATAATAGCATGAGAGCCTAACATTGTCAACTGTAATCAATTTGAGGCATATGCTCCTTGCATTTAATATCTCCTAGGGAATGGTCTTTATACAACTCAAGGTTGTCTCTAGGAGCTACAACATATTTCTAGCGCCATTTCTAGGGAAAGAATTTCAAGACCTAAATCCCTGGGCCTAGACAAATATTCATCCACCCTTCAGAGATAGGTGAGCAGGAAGGGTTGGGAGTTGTAGATCCCTCACCTTGGCAACTCCACTGTCATTCAAAGATAAATCTATTTGCAGTCCTGGCTTCCCGAAAGCCACACCTGAGGTAAGATACATCCCAGTTCTAAACACCTTCAGTGTCTGATCCAGAGAAGATTTTGTACAAAAGAGGTTGGAGAGAAAGACAATCAGCTTATATAGATATTCCCATATTCTCCCTGGAAGACTATCCATCCTCCTCTCAATTGGCTCAAGATCAAGGTCCTGATTCTACTGCAAGAACCCTTGATTATACTTCTAGTAGCTCCTCCCTTGAAAATATTGAAGTAAAAGATGAGGTTGAATCCGTAGATACCACAAGATTCTTTCTGCATCCCACTCCCGAAGCCGAAGAAGTTAAATAAGTCACAGAGGTTTCCACTTCTCATATTCCAGCATTTCAATCAACCCCTCAAGCCGTTGTTCAATATATCCCCATCGTCATACATACTTCTCTTCCACCACCTCCTTTTATACATCAGAATCTCCCGCCAGCTCCACAACCTTCGATGGTTGTTCCTGGCTTCCTACTGAACAAATATTCCCCCCTGGAATTTCCTCAGATCCTGAATGAAATGCCTCAGGATTACTTAAAGATCCTACCTTTTTTAAATGGAGAAAATGATACTGAAGCTCATAAACACTTGGAAGTCTTTTGTGCCTTCGCAGAAAATTTCAATGTTGAACATCTCGATGTGGTGTTGAGATTATTTGTCTAGTCTCTAGATGGAGAGGCCAGAAAATGGTTTAAGACCTTGTGAGACTGCTCCATTACTAACTGGGAGGAAATGGAAAATGCCTTCATCAAGAAATGGGGAGAGAAGAAGGACCACGAATACTAGCTTACAGAATTCAATGCACTCAGAAAGAGACATAATGAAGATGTGTCTAAATTCATCAAGAGGTTTAATAAATTATATACAAGTCTCCCAACCAAGATGAAGCCCCACCAAAATGCTAGTAAAGTGGTGTTTGTAGCATCCTTTGAGTCAGAATTTGAATTATCTTTAAGAGAAAGGAAGTCTGCTACTCTGGATGAAGCCCAGACTGATGCATTGGAAGTATAAGCCAACTTTTCTTCTACGGGTAAATCAAAAGGGAGGTCAGACCATGATGCTAGACGTAGAGGGAAAGAAGAAGAATCTACCTCAAGTCAAGATAGAGAGGTAGCAAATTAAAAAATAGAGGAGATGAATAAAATGATCAAGAAACTTTCGAGCAAGCTGGTGAAGCTTGAGATCAAGGCAAAGGGCACATCCTCCTAGACATTCCAAACTTCTTCGAACAGAGGATTTAACCCACAATATAGAAATCCTCCTCTTCAAATATTGCAAAGAGATCGGAAGGACCATCAAGACCACATACAACCCTCGTTGTATCTGGAAGGGCAGATGGATGGCCCTACCGAAGACATCCCCGATGGGCAAGATGATCAATATCTTGCTTACTCAAATGGTGATGAAATTGAGTCTTCTTTGCAAGAAAGTGGAGTGGATCTTTCCTTGCAAGAAGGAGAAGAAAAAACAAGCATTGTTGAAGATCCAGAGATCGATGATTACTGTAAACAATTTGTAGATTTCATGCAAGCACAGTTTCATAGAAAATATGATCTCAGGTCCTCTAGAAAGAGAACCTGCACACAAGAACAAGAAGAAGAGATGCCTCAAAAGGAAAGGGTTGTTCAGAAAGTCGGAGATAAAGGTAAGAGACCTATAATTGAACATTTACATTCTAACGACTCCATTCCTTCCTCTTCTAAGTTGGCCTCTAATCCAAATGCTAATGTTTAACCTATCCCGAGGGAAGAAAAAACTTCATCCATGACAAATTAACCAAAGGAAAATACCATAGAGAAGTCTCCCTCTGCTTTTAATCTTCAGAAAGAACTGGAAAAGGTTAAAATCCCAGTCCCCTTAACTGAACTCCTGAAACAGACAGCCTACCAGTCTCAAGTGTCTTCTTTCATGCTTCCTTAAGGAGCAACCACAATCCCAGATAGTTTAAACCTCCAAGAAGAACGTCCTTTGGTAATGTTTGGTCCTCACGTTGAGGAGTTAGATGCTTCAACTCCTCCTTTCTATGTCTCTTTAGTAATTCATGATTTTTTGTTCCACACCTGTATGTTGGACTCCAGGGTGTCCCATAACCTATTACCTCTGTCGGTGATGGAGAAATTGGGGCTGCAGATCACTTGCCCATATAAATATCTCTACTCTTTTGATTCTAAAAGAATCAAATGTTTTGGGATGATCAAGTATTTGGTGGTAAATCTAGCCCAAATCCCAGCTAAGAGTGTGGTAATGGACATAGTAGTGGCTGACATCCCAGCTCAGTTTGGGATGTTGTTATCAAGATCATGGGGCACAAAAATTGGAGGATCTATAAAGTTGGACCTAACTTATGCGACCATCCCTGTGTTTGGAGGTCAAGAAAGAAGATTATACTGGGAAAAAAGGTTTGTGAAGATGGTCACTAAAGCCGATAATTCAGTAAATTCACCAGTGTATAGCAAAGAGGGTGAGTTTTCTTGTCTAATTCTTGAGGAAAACCAAGATTACTTGCAGGAGCCATAATTTTGTCAAGTGAAGACTGAGCATTCTTCAAGTAATGAAGAAGGTGGGATTTGGACCTTGCACTTTGACGAAGCCAACTCAAAGGAAGGGAATAAAGCTGGGGTTTTACTTATCTCCCCTACTGGACAACTGATCCCATTATCTTTAAAATTGGATTATGAAGCCACCAACAATGTGGCTGAATACGAAGCCTTGCTTCTAGGTCTACAAACAACAAAGAACATGAATATTCAGAGCTTGAAGGTTTTGGGAGATTCAGAACTGGTGGTAAGACAAGTAAGAAATCAATGTCAAGCTAATCACCCATGACTGAGGGCTTACAAAAATGAGGAAGGTCATGAATATCCCATTGCCTTTTTCAGCCAAGTGCTTCGCGACGCTGAGCTAAATTATAACATCTTGGAGAAACAGGCTTATGCTAAAGAGAAAGAGATACAGATCATAGATCTGATGCTAAGATGGGATATAAGAAGGGCTGAGAAAGGAAAGCATGGGATGTTCGAACCTCTATGGTTCGAACCTTTCAAAATCGCCGAAGTCGGAGGAAACAATACTTTCAGACTGGAAACTTTGTAGGGTGATTTGCTCAAAGCCCCTGTGAATGGGAAATTCTTAAAACCCTTTTTCCAGTATTGATTCAGGCCGAAAGGTTTGCTATATGATATTGTACATTATTCAATTGCTTTTATTGTGATGTTTTTTGTTTTGATTGGTCATGAGGGAAGAAGAGAAGGCATCAAGGAAACTGTGTTCACAAGAAGAAGGCTAATAGATGGTCTGCGGAGTTCTCAACACGTTCGAGGACAAACGGGCTGTCCCCAAGTGGAGCCAATGTTGTTATGACATCCCTCACTGAGTTGGGATGTCTAATGATAAGGGACCCTATACTACAAATAAAATATTATAAGGACCGTATGGACTTTCAAAGCCTCTTTTTCACCTATCAGAACCTTTGAAAGGGCTGAAAATCCACATTTTAGCTTTAAACACGCTCATTCTAACATATCAAGCCTCTAAGTGCCTTTCAAATTAAGCCCTTGGCCCTCATTTCTCATATAACCCCGCTTTATGACCGACAGATACAAGTCCTTAAGCCCTCTTCAGCCATCGGACTTCGCTGATGTTCGGAATCACGATTGCTGTTAGACCAAAACCCGCATGTGTTAGTCAATGATTGCATCGCCAGAGATAAGGATCCACGAGAGGTGGTTAGTCCATGTCATGAAACACATGGGGAGTGTTGGTTTATCCAATGTCCAACAATATCCCCCCCAATGCGAGCCAGGTGTGTATCTAACTCGTGACATACGCTTTGATACCACTTGTTGGGAATCACGATTGTCGTTAGACCAAAACCCGTAGGTGTTAGTCAACAATCGCATCTCCAGAGATAAGGATCCACGAGAGGCGGTTAGTTCATGTCACAAAAAAAAGAGGGAGTGTTGATTTATCTAATGTCCAACAGTTGATTCCCAAATCCACTCATTTTCTCTTTTGTTTCACCGTCGAGGTTCATCTTTGCCGAAGAGATCCTGACCGTTGATCTCCTCCCGTAGATCCAATGGTCATCGCTCCATCGCGCTACCCCCATCCATCGCACATCGCACATCGTTGTTTCCATCGGCCTTTTATATTTTTCCACCAATGTGTGAAACCTCAATATGATACTAATCGTTGATCTACTCCTGCTGATCCAACGGTCATCGCTCCATCACGCTGTGCCCATCCATCGCTCATCGCACATCGTAGCACTCCAAATTTCTTGCTCCTGAATTATTTTCCTCCAATGTGTGAAACCTCTACATGATTCTGACTGTTGATATCCTTCCGCAGATCCAACGGTTATCGTTCCATCGCATATCACGCATCGCTCTTCCCTATTTCCATCCGCTTTTTATACTTTTCGGCCAATGAGCGAAACCCCATTGTAATCCCAACCATTGATCTAATCCTGCAGATCCAACGGTCATCGCTCCATCGCGCTACGCCCATCCATTGCTCATCGCATATTGCTACACACCATTTTCACTTTATTTTTCACTGTCGATGTCCATCCTCCGCTGATAGAATCTCCACCATCTGATCAACCCAAATCTATGGTGTAGGACCATTGCAGGCGCACCAGATGAAATTGGCCCATATGCCCCAGTGCCCCCGTAGTTGACTCCTTTGACTGCGGAATATCTTCATCCAACGGTCCACATTCACTGCGGGGGCACCCTGCCCACAAACACATACGTACCCCCAAGTGCCCCCGCAGTCAATCCCCACCATTGATGTCCATCATGATCCATTGGCTTACATCACTCCCGCTTTTATAACCTCACAAATGATCATCCTGCTATGTGACAAAAATGTTGACATCATCACCGGTCCCACCCGACTGCGCAAGTACGTTTTCGTTTTCAACCACCGCTGGTGATCTGTTTTTCCCAGATCGAATGGCTCTCATTCGTTTTTGCACCTAATTCGCAACAACTCCCCAATGCGCAACTCCGACATGAAATCGGTGGCTTTGTGAGGAAACGCATCACCTACCTAATTGTATTGCGTTCATTACTCTTATTATCGCTTACCACCTCCCACCAGCGTGAAAACCACTCCGGTTTTCGTAAAACCGCCCTTTGCATAACTTTGTCCAAAATAAAATTTAAGTGTTGTTTTCATCATGGAAATGCTTCCGCTGCATTCCCTACCTCTGCACTACTCCTCTGCCTTCACTCGAGCCTTCTGAAGTAGTTTACCCCTCACCGCAGGATTTATTTAACAAGTTTGCTGTCTGTGCAGGTTTTCAAGGCATTTTAAGTATACGGGCCATCTCATAGCCAATCACAGTGGCTCAAGGCCGAGGATGACGATCCTCCATGCCCAGGAAGCAGAGAAAGAGATGCAAAGGGTCAATTTCATGTCTCAAATGATGGATCATTACCATTGGCCATAAGACCCTCCAACGCTTAAGGCCAGCTCTACCACTACTAGCAGTATCACATTCTCTAGCGTAGAAAGCCAGTTTTTCCCACGACTAACAGTATTTCCTTCGCCAGTAGCAGTAGGGGCTCCACCTCATCCAATAGTAATGATCATTCATGACCGGGGCCGTGTGGCCTATTTACCTTATGTTATTTTTACTTTGTCATTTCGGGTGAAATCCTTATTTCACTCCTGCAGTTTTTACTTTTAGACTAGTAAATTGTCTACATTTCAATTAGAAATGGATTTAGGCCTGTGTTGTAAGATGATGAGAGGAATTTTTACCTCATCATCATTTCTGTTTTTGATTTAGACCTGAAACAACATACAAGCATGCGGGGAAGATATTTTTCCCAAAATATCTTCTCGCACATAGGAATCAGAGGTTATAAAAATAGGAAGAAAACACTAATAAAAGGTTCCAAATTTTCCAAAGGACTCACTAGCTCGAGTGTTTTGTGTGTATTTTTTTAGGAACTTTGATAGTTTATGTTTGAAGATCCCGTAGGGACTCAGTAATAAGAAATTTTGCTGGAATTGGGGATTCCACCCTCGATGATTCACATTTTGTAACTCTTCTCATGTTTTTTAATACAAATGTTCATTTCATATCTCTCCACATTTCTTGTATCTAATGCTCTAGAATGTGAGTGCTCCCATGTTTAAATGTGAACTTATCATAGCAGATACTCATATTTACTCATCTATAGCGCTTTAAATATGTCTTAGGCAGGATACTTTGTTTCATTTTCTATCTCCTCCACCTCTCTTTTGATATTAACTACAATGGATTCTTATCTTTGAATGAGTCTGGATATATGGATTCTTATCTTTGCATGAGCCTAGTATATATGTATTCTTATCCTTGAAATAAGCTCGGTTATAGTTAATATCTCACTCCATATTCTACCATAGTCATCGCTCACATATAACTTGATATCTGTGTGTTCATTTTAGAAGTTAGCCCCCTTTACGACATTATGTTTTAAAGCTGTCTGATGCATTTAATTATCCCAATTTGTACTTAGTTTCTACAGTTTTCCTAGTTGTTGTGTTTAACTTTGGAGTCTTGGCCCCACCTTTATTAAAACCATTCATCTGAGTGATAGCTGCATGAGAGCCAAACATTTCCAACTGCAGTCAGTTGAATCATATGCTCCTTGCATTTAAGATGTCCTAGGCACTAGTCTATATACAACTCAAGGCTGTCTCTAGGAGCTACAAAACTAGGCGTGGCCACATTATAGGCCTATACTGCGATCTCAAAAGGCACGTAAGAAGGAATATGATATCCTACTTGTCGAATCCAATCAAATGAACCGAATAAAATACATGGAGGGGGTGCCATAAGAATGGGAGGAATATCCCCTTGACTTATGGGAGCAGGAGGATCACCCTCTTGGACTGTGGGAACGAGATAAGGAGGATCACCTTCTTGGACCGCAGGAACAGGAGTAGGAGGATCACCCTCTTTGACTACATGAATGGGGGGATCTCTCTCCAATCCCGGGGAATTTGAAGAAACAAAAAGAACCTAAGTGGTAAGAGATTCACTCTCCATGGAAAATACCTAAGGAACCATAGGTGGAATCAGGTCGAACTTTTTCTCAACCAATGATTGGTTGGAAATTGACTCCTAAGATTGACTTGCAGAGAGAGTGGAATTGACTGGAGATGAATTTCTATCAATCGCTTGAACAACTGGTGGAGGACTCAAAGAAAACTTCTGGTAACCAACTAGAAGATAGGATTCATAAGCCATAAGGGTATCCAACACTTTAGCGAATTCATACATATAAGGAAAAAGGTGAATGGGATGATTCCCTTCACATAACCTAAAATGGAATTTGACCTTACCCCTTTTCCCATGAACCTTACACTAGAAAATTTGGCCCAATTTCCGATGGCCACTTCGTCGCTATTTCGACACATAGTCGTCACAAGAGTGACAGTTCGAGGATGGGCAAAACGTGATTTTCCATTACGTCGCAATTCCGACGCCTTGACAAAGTGTCACAATACCGACACTTTTTCCGTCGCTTCCAAACAAGTGTCGCTCTTCCGACGTTTCCCAAACTGTCGCTCTTCCGACGTTTGTAAACTGTCGCAATTCCGATGAAATGTGGTCCGACGTTTTTAACGTCGCTCTTCCTATGTTTTGATACCGTCGCTCTTCTGACGTTTGTAAAATGTCGCAATTTCGATGAAATGTGGTCTAACATTTTGAACGTCGCTCTTCTGATGTTTTTATACTGTCGCTCTTCCGATGTTTTTAATCTGTCGCAATTCTGACGCCGTACAAAAGTGTCGCAAGACCGATGCATTGCAAAAACGTCGCAATACCGACGTATTCCAAAAGCGTCACAATACCAAACCTAGGAAGAACTGTCGCAATATCGAAGGACGTCACAAGACCGATGAAAATGGAAATCATTCAAGACGTCGGAAGACCGACGCTTACAAAGCGTCGGTATACCGACAACGGGTTCAGTTTTTAAAAAAAAATGAAACCTTAAAAAAGGACAGTAAATCTCCAATATTTGTTATGAATTGTGGGCATTCCAATTATTATAAACATAATTCGACCGTAAAATATTAATATAATAAACCACCCCACAGCGCTTCGACTATAAACAATCATATAAACATGGCTCTGTATTTCAAAAACAGGTTTAAAATAGAAGCAGTGCAACATTTTTTTTTTCCAATTGTTATGAACATAATTCGACCGTGAAATATTAATATAATAAACCACCCCACAGTGCTTCGACTATAAACAATCATATAAACATGGCTATGTATTTCAAAAAACAAGTTTAAAATAGAAATAGGGCAACATTTTTTTTCCAATTATTATGAACATAATTTGACTGTGAAATATTAATATAATAAACCACCCCGCAGCGCTTCGACTATAAAAAATCATATAAACATGGCTCTGTATTTCAAAAAACAGGTTTAAAATATAAACAGGGAAACATTTTTTTTTTCTAAGTAAAGTTAATCTATTAACAGTGGGAATAAAATTACAACATGACCAAAGTCAAAAACATTTCCCAGACTTATGGCAAATTTGTCATCAAAAAATCAAAAAAGAAGACTGCCCTCATACAGGGAAACCAGTCTTGAACGTTTTTCAGGTTGTTGCATTTCCCACGCAGGGGAACCATCATTTGATATCTTTGACGATTACAGTGTTTACAAAATTCAAAAATAAAACAGAGGTCCAGCACATTAATATAAACAAAAACATGCCCAATTAAGTGGGTCGCGAAGCAAGAAAACCAAATCAAAGAGAACCAGCTACTCATCCGGTGGTTCTTCAACAATTCGGCACCATCCTTCGGCGGGAGAAGCTTCAGACATGGAAGGTCCAGGATCTCGAGGCATTATCTCCACATCATGAGCCCTACGAACCTAAGCATTTGGTTCCTACACATTCATGCCACCGCTCCCCTCCTGAAGGCCCGAAAGCTGGGATTTTTCTGAGCTCAGACCCGCCGAACGGGTGCATTGTTCCTCCACTTGGGCCTCTTCACGGAAAACCACGGTGATTGAAGTTGTGATTCGTGGGTATTTTAGAGAGAAATTACAGGAAAAAAGCGTAGTGCACGTCGTGGGAGAAGGTGAAGCGATGGGTAAATGAGGAGCAGGGGAGCCCATACGGTGGCCAGATCCTAGAACCTGACCCCACCCACTTCTAGTGTTTGGATAGCACCCGGTGTAATAATCACTTGATTGGGAAGATGACTCGGTTGAGGGGCTAGAGGGAGTGCTCAGGGGTTGGCCTCTGGTGCTACCCCTGCGGCAACGAATCCTTTGACGCACGTGAGGCATGGGTGCAGTCTCAGCAGTGGGAATAAGATGAGATGGAGAAGCAGGATTCTAAGAAACTGAAGAATACAGACACAGACCAGACCGAGAGAAATGTAGATTTGCAGCAAGGTCTAAGCAGTAGTTTAGCTGGCTTCTCCTTCCCGTCATAGTGAGCAGGCAGTGTAACCCAGCAACCAGAGAGCATCTGAAATTCAAAGGTTGCGGCTCCTCTAAGAAACCATAGCGAAACGCCATTTTATCGACCCGAATACAATGGCATCGAAGAATGCCCATCATAAATCTCACTGATGAGAGCCGAAGGCCGGATCATATTGGAGCATGCAGAATCGCTAATAGGAGTGGAGGTCCGATCTTGAACAACGTTAAAAATTAATGTGATTGATTGAACAACGACGTCAAAACTTAATGCGATTGATATGACAAGCAAGAGGAGGACACGTGGAAGAAATTTATTGGAGTGGATCTTTGTTTGGGCCGCTCGTGCAGTGGAGATCTGGACTCAAAAAAGATTAGGGCGAATTTGATAAGAAATCTGCGTCACAACTCTCTCTCCGTACGCCAGCCCAAATTCGGACCCAAAAAAGATTAGGGTGGAATTCATTTGGTTTTCACATCACAAAATTGATCGCTGTCAGCAGGCTATTTTGGAATGTGAATTTGGTTTGAATTATGGTTTATCGTTGTTTGAAGTCCGGCGGGCTCCATGGCTACAGGGTTCGTTTGAAGTTTTGACAAAGGTTTTGTTATATGTTTTATTTTATATAACGCGCGGCAGAATAGTTTTATTGTTTGTTAAGGTCCCACACTGGTTTTGGTAATATTTTGTTTTAAATGCGATGTATATATGTTTTATATATATATTTCATATATATATTAAAACATTTATAAATTGTAGACCCCAGGAGCATTTTAATAGATTTGTTATTTGCATAGTTTTGTTATGTTTTTAATATATGTGTTGCATATAAAAGAAAAGGGCTGTGAGCCTGTTTCGGAATGTAGTTGTAAAGTTTATTATTACACACAATAGCAGTGTAAGTGTTTTGAAGAGCACAACAGTGCGTAGTTTTAGAGACAGAGAAGAATTTTGAGTGCATTGCATTTTGCAGTAGTCACATTTTGTAATCCCTCTCAGTGAGGAAGAATTTGTAATAGTTTTTTTTTTTTAAGGAATAGAAATTTTTGAAAGTGTTGAACTCTGTTTCCAGTGAATAAATTTCAAAATTTTTTGTGTGTTAGAAGAGGAGAGTATTACTCTCTCCATTATTATTCTGGAATTTTCAAATATTCAAACACATGGCTATAAATGAAGGAGATTGCTACGCATCAACATCAACATGTTTTCAAGTAGGAGCTGCCTAATTTTGTAACAAACTTCTCTCTGGATGTCAAAATTTGCAGACACTGAAGATTACTCAGGTGATGCCTGAAATTTCCATTGAATTCCTATAAGAATCTTAGATTTGTGACAGAAATCCTTTTGCTAATATATTAGCTTACTCCTTTTAAGTTTGTCTCATTCAACTAATAAAAAATGTTTCAAGGAGTATAATGAAAACTATATTATGTGTGAAGCATAAAATAATCATTGATGCTAGACTTGGAAGTTAAGAAGTATAATAAGAAGTAGATACACTTCTCTAAAGCACAATACCATTTTTCTGAAGCATAAGACAATCATTGATGCTAGACTTGGAATTTCGAATAAGACGAGATAAAACAAAAAAAAAAGGCATTCCATTACTTGCATGAAATATGAGTACCGCCTTTTACCAGTAAGCTGGGAGCAAGGTCTAGATTTTGACTGGCATTAATTCTTGTGAACTTAAATTTCACTAAAAACATAGTTTTTTGTATGTTTTTCAGCACATGGTTAAAAATGATAGTGCATCAAAATCTATATTGTTGGGCTGAATACATAAGTAATCAAAAATTCTCTTTACCAAGTTATTCGCTTCATCAAAAGCCTGATCTTCACATGTGACACTTTTTCTAGGGATAACTATCAAGTGGGTTGTGACATTTTAAAATTTGATTTGCGGTGAAGTGCCCAAAAGGAAAGTCTATCAAAGCATCTGCGACCTGTGTCATTTAATAGTAGCAGATGATTTGATATCATAATGGAGGGTGCTTCAATTCAAGCAATGTAGAAGAGGCAGGAGCCTACAAGGCAAATCCAAACTTTGGAGAAGAGCAAGGCAGATCCTGGGAAGAACGAAGAATTTGGGAATCCGGGATCTCTTCAAGAGGCCATGATACCAAAGGTTTGTCCTATTTGTAGATCTTTCTCATCTACATCCAATATAGCCTTAAATTCCCACATAGATCATTGTCTATCAGGTGAGTCAAATGCTAAAAAATCTGGAACAAAGTTTTCCAAGCCTAAAGTGAAGGTGAGAAAAAAATGATCAATCCTAGTTATAATTGTTGCGGCACCTATTTGCATGCTAGAGGATTTGGATTACAGTACTAGAAAAGAGAAATCGATCGCTGATGCACATCCATTGCCTTTGGATCAGCTCAATCTTAGAGACACCACCAAGCAGAGGCAACATCAATGCAAAGATCTCGCGTAGTGGTAATTCATGTATTTCAAAAGAAACAAATACCAATGCACATTCTAACCCATTTGAATAACCACTATAGCAAGGGTTTACATCTAATTAGATCCAATCCATATATCGATGGAAAAAATTTAATATAATTACATTTTCCATAGCAGAGGAAACTTTGTGAAAATAGAAAAGGAATATAAAACGAGGATGTCAAGATGTTTAGATGACTCAATACAACAATTATTTTTTCTTAGTAGACACAGCACTGTATTCTTAATGCATTTTCTGTAGAATACTAAACAGATTTGTCCAAAATTTAAGATGCAAACTGTAGTCTCTACTATGTTTGGAAAGTTGGAGGTTTATAAAAGATAAACTGCGAATAGAATTGTATCACTATGATAAGAAGTTGTCAGAAGCATTCTTTCTGCTTCACAAACGTGGAAGTACCTTAAGAATGCTTATGGTTGACATAAATATTAGAGCACGGCAGTTAAATGTAGTAGTTATGCTAAAATACTGAATAACAGCTTGAGAGTGCTCTTTAGATACTGTACGAATGCACCAAATTAAAGTTGTATCATTACTAAAGATAAATGGCCAAAAATAGTCAATTTTGATATCGTGAAGTTATGTCTTTCTCGGTAGCAAACTAGGGATAGGATGGAAAATATGAGAGAACTAAGTTCCAAGGACTAAAAAAACAAGGCCAACATAGTTCTGCCTTGAATCAGAGACAAAACAAAGCTGCCCAAAAAAGTGTTTTCCACTGTCATCACCCCGAGGAGCGCAAAGTCAGTTGATGGTGCCAACCATTTGATGAAGTAGAGAGAAGATTCATGGTGCCAATTGTTGTAGCACAGTTTGTTGACGTGAGCCATCATTGTAACAAAGCAGATTGATGGTGCCAATTGTTGTACAAGTCCATTGAGAGTGCAAATACTGTAGTAGAGCAGTTTGAGAGCACCCATTGAAGCTCCTATATATAGCAGAGTCAACATTTTCCTATTGAAAAAGTTTGTATAGTCAAAGCCACAGCAAGATCAGATAGCCACGATCCTAAATGAGAACCAAAGCCAAAGCTAAGACAGATTCACGTTTAGCATAACAAGACAGACATAGCAAAGGATCTGACCACAGAACCAGATCATAAGAGATAGCAAGATTCTTGCTTCCACTATGGAAATGTAGAAACTATACAAGGACTTTTATTCCAGCAGATTTCATTGTGATAGTAATTTCTATGGTGTTGTAAGCACTCATTAGTAGAAATTAGAATCTTAAAGCCATTCTGGAATTATTTTAACCTGGAGAGGGTTTTCTCTGGTTATAAATCCTCGTGTTCAAATTCCATTGTGGATTGGTTGTGTTTGATATCACGTTTTTACTGTCTTCAGTTGAATTTTCACACAGAAAATTATCACTCTAAAGCGAGCAATTTTGCGATGTTTCTTTTTCTTCCTATTGTGAAGTATTTTTCTCAGAACTCTACTCATTGTAACAGAGGTCTTGGGCATAGAACAGGGGACTTAGGTTTTTTGGAATCAAACTTCAGGTTAAGATGCTCATCTGAAGAATGGCATAGTGAGCCTTAGCACGGAGTTGGGAGTACCAATTTGAAGTGCAGGTAGGGCATTGTACAATAGACCAGTTAGATTTCTGGACCCTAATACAAAAGTTTCTTCTTCTTTCAAAATGTGTTTCTTGTTTTCTGTAACCAATGTGGGTCCTGTTCTTGTTTCAATTGGGAATGGATCAACATTTTTTATTTCTCCAAATGATCACACTCTGGGTAGCCCTGGAGGCTATTTGGGGGTGATGAGTCCAATAAGTCTCAATGAACTATTGCCCTCGCCGGGGAATACTATTGCAGTGGAATCTGATACTATTTTGGATGTTGAATTCCACGATCCTAATGGAAACCAGTACCTTCAGCTCCAGTACCTGTTCACAAAATAGGGTGCCATAGTCATTCATGCGTGCAGAGAGGGTGAATTGCAGGCATTTCAACATGACGTGTTGTTGTTGTTGCATTGGCCACTAGATTGTTTGTCTAGTTCTGTTACAAGCGTAGAGTATTGAAAAGGACAAACAAATTTAGTTCAGATATTGTGAAATTGCCTCAGAAATTCACCTACAAAGAGCTCAGCAATGCTACGAAAGACCTTTTTTGAATGTGATTGATAATCGATAATTTCAAGCAAGGGTAATCCCCTTGTGAAACCCAAATTTCTGAGCATTTTCTAAAACCTGATGACGGAGTCATTGTAATGAACAAGCGCCTAGGTCCATATTACATCCAAATCTACCAAGCACCAAGATCTATAAAAAAAATCCACAGTATCTGCGAACTAAGAAGAAGAGGTAGAAAATGTATTCTGCTTACCTATTCGAATAGTGGTTGGGGTTTACCACGGCAAAAATTTGACAGAGCCCATGTAGCATTTCTTATCATTGAAATTCTGGCAGTATCATTCAACTGGGCAAGCACCTGCCTCAGAGCTCCATGACTGAGGGCAAGATCCCTAAATGTTGCAGAGTCTCTAGCAATATTTCCCAAAGCCCAAACAACCTTACACGAACACCAGTTGAACTCAAAGTTGGGTACTAGTTTTTTAAATCAAATTCCAAAATTACAGACATATAAAGATAGTTGGGAAGAATAATTTTATGCCTCTAAAATCAACGTGCTACATGTTCTCGAACATTATCATTCCTAGAGGTAAGAAGTTCCAAAAATATAGGTAGTGCCCCATAATCAATCACAACCTTTGTATTCTCAGAGGTTCCTGAGACTATATTAGTCAAAGCCAAAGCTGCTTCAAACTGCATTATCAATCACAAGGTATCACCATCAAAGCTATAATTTTAAGATAACAATTTATCTACCATTGAAACTTTAATTTTAAAATATATACACCTAGTGATATAGACACCTAGTGAGAGTAGAGGTTATAAAATTATAATAAGAATTATTACAAGATATCACTCACAGTGCAGTTGATTGTTCATTGTCTGCTGTAACTATAATTTTAAAGAAGACACACTTAGTGATATAGACAACACCAAGTGAGAGAAGAGGTTATGAAATTATAATGAGAATTATTTCAAGATATCATATTACTCATAGTACAGTTAATTGTTTATTGTTTGGTGTAATAATTTTTTATTATTTATAAACACAATCAAACATATTATGAGGGACAGTGATGAAATTGACAACGGTCTCATAACAAACCATAACGGGCACATCCCCTGGCAAGATAGACTTTGAATAAGAAAGAAAGCAAAACAAAGTGATTACTTACAGGATCATAGGCTTCCTGAAGAACAAGATCCAGAGCAGCATCTGTAACCCCTAAAGAAACACCTCTCTCTGCAAGACGAATCGCTACATCTTTCATATGTAGTCTAGCAAATTTTCTAAGCTCATCACGAGAAAGAGGATAAAATAAAAAAATCTCATCAAGTCTATTCAATAGCTCTGGCCTGAAATGTCTTCTAACCTACAAAAATATTCAAAGGCATGTCAAAGCACTGCAACCAACTTCGTGATAAAATTATATGAAAAATATGCATACACAGAGTCCAGGAGAATGAAACGGTAGGTGTATTGGTAGTTTCCAAAATGCAACAACTAAAATGGTAGGTGTATCGGCAGTTGTGGAAATACAACTACTAAAACGGCAGGTTTTTCGATGGTTGCATGTGTGTGGATTGTTGCTGGTATTTTCAGACCGATTCCATGGAAATACACCAGAAACTAGTGGTATGTCAAACCTAGAAGGTAACCCGAGAGACTCTGATCGTCAAATTAAAAAAGTAACAGGTGTCGTGCCTAGATAAGAAGTGTTGATGAAAAAAAATTGATCTCTTTCATAATAGAAGGCCTATCGGCCTAAATATCTAGGACATGTGGCACTCCATGATAAAGACACATGGTGTGTGGATTTGAGTTTTTCAGGTGGTCAAGTGGGCCGAAAATAGGTGAAATGTGGCACCACTCAGAGATTGACATGTGCCAATTGGTACAAGTGGTAGAAAATTGGCATGCTCAAACAACGAGGTGATGCAGGAATGACATGAGGGAGAAAATATCAAAAAATCCCCAAATCTAGAGAACTAAAGCTCATCACCAACCTGAGATTGACAACTTTACATGATGTAACCTATGAAATCGTAAATGGAGAAATCATAGTAATAATAAAGTAACCTATGTAACAATAAAGTTGGATTCATCCTGGGAGTGGTAATGGGAGAAATCATAGTGAACAACAGAAAACATGCAGAGTTGCTTACAATCAAATAGATGAAAAAACACATACAAAAAACCTAGATAATAATCATGAACAAGCTTAATATTGAATTATGAACCGTAAAGGAACTTACAAAATGTGACATTACGAACCTGGTCAAGCGCACAAGCAAAAATATCCTGGACATGACCCTGGTTGACAAGTTGTATTGCTCATGATGCAAGAGGATTTGTACCTGCACTGCCAAGTCAATCAAAATCCATCATTATCTATACAATAAATACAAGTAATTCATGTAGTATTTTTTACTCTAAGATGCATTCTTATGATAATGTTAGAACATATGTTGAAAATGTCAAAACATACCTGAATAAGCTCCTCTTCGTTTCAAGAACAATTTATTGGAATCGCATGAACTTGGAACAAGCCTCCCACGATCTGAAAGAGTAGCAACTAAGTCAACAATGACTTTTTTGTTGCTACGCTGGATCAAGGGAGGTTTGCTCCAAGATTAAATCGCTCCAATAAATTATTCTCTACTAAACAGGGCTAACCACGTGAAGGTGGAAGCTCTTATGGCCCCTCCCCCCCCCTCACATCACTCTCAATTCCCCAATACCCAATCTATATTTCATTTTTTACTTTCATGAGAATAAAAAAAAATATTCAATAACTAATAAAAAAACAATTCAACAAAAAGTACGCAAGGAAACATTGCAATTAATGCTTGACATAAAAATAGTATGATAAATGAGTTTTTTATATAACGCAAAAAACGTTCCAAGTATGGTAACGTTTGTCTTATAATAATACAATATTTTACATTATCAAAATTTCTTTTTCTTCTTCCTATTTCTAAAGCTCCTAATTACATCATCAATATCAACGTGCTTTGCTCCTGTTTCATGCCTTTCGACCCGCACTACTGACCTAATTGCGCAGTCACGATGTCTAGTCTCATCCAGTGACAGGGCATCTCCTACAAAAACAGATAATATTAAATTTTAATTGTCAGTTTTTAAATATCATTGAACTAGTTCGGTAATATTAATAAAAAAAATTGCAATGAGATTATTTACCTGGTGCACCAGTTGTCGCCGTTGGGATTGTTGCCCTATCTTCCTCTCTGGTGGTAAGATCCTCAAGGGAAACATTCTCTGTCATTTAAACAAAAAACGTTATAAGGACAACCATCAAGGTATAATTAGAAAAATTATAAGTGGAAATTAATTACCGTCATGGCCCTCACTGATAGCAGCATTTTCGGCCTGGTCCCCACTACAATGATCAGGTTGCACGAGAGGATCATCTACATCTGGCTCTAAAACTGGGTTATTTTCCTCGTCGGTAGTGCTACTCCCCTGATTTAAACAAAGTTGTTAGACATTAAATTTATGGATGAAAACAAACATATTGAAAGGTTAATGTTTTACCTTATCAGGCATTCTGGATCTTGGGACCTGCCCCAAGCTTCTGCGACGTTCAACTATGGCTTGATAGCCAAAATGGAAAGCGATATTTTTATCTTCCTTTGTAGTTTTTGTTCCGAAGTCATCACCCTACATTACATATTATTGTGTATTTTTAATCATATTTGATAGGATTACAAAAACGTTGGAAGGCGATACAATTAATTATAAGATGTTTAGCTACTTAATTACAATTCTTGTGGCTAATTTCAAGTAGCCGCCCTGGCCTAGCTTGTGATGGCCCTTTTTTTCAATCCTAGCTTTGGTTGCCTTTGAGGTGTCAGGCAACCTAGCATTAAAATATTGAAGTCAGATATGATGTAGCACACTTTTATTTTAGACATAGAGAAAATTAAAGCTATTGAATTAAAGTTGTAATTTACCTTGCGGGTCCAGTTGGCATTTTTCCTTCTTTCTTTGCCCTTTTCTCTTTTCCGTCATGGATGAGTGTTATCCAATCACTCTCTGGAACTGTGAGAGGATGCTCGTATGTAGGGTTAAATTTAAATTTCATCCTATAGGTGTCCCTGGTATATTTCAAATATTTTCCAGCTACTTGAGCCACTGTTGTTCTGTCAAATGTGCCCACTCCAAAAAGGGCTTCTAGATAATCTAGAAGTTCTTTTTTCAAGTTGGAATTCTGGGAATTCCACCTTGTGCGTATGGTTGGGCCAAAAATTACCAACGCATGGCTCTCCAAAAACCTGTAGAACTCATTGTTTCCTACACAGAAAAAAAAGATATTATCATTAATTTAAAAATAAAAATCATGATAAATATGTTTTAGATAGAGTACATGAAATATTTAAAATATTAAAATTTACCTGGGAGTTGTACGTGCTTTATAGGGACACCTTCATCGTTCACCAACAACGTGCCATTAATGGTCCTTGTGGAGCTGACACGTGTAGCTCCAGGAAACACAATAATGTAGTTGGCCATATCAGACTCATCATTCCCAACACGTTCAACATTTGGCTGGGTGTCTTCTTGGGCAGGGTGTGTTTCTTGGCTGGCACCTAAAGGAGTAGGTGTACGAGAGGTTTTCTGGGAAACATCTTTCCCTTGTGTCCCACTACCACCAACACCGGGTTCAGCAAGTGCCAGAAAACACTACATACAAAAGAACTTTTTGTTAGTTTAGTCAATGTAAAAATTAAAAATCAAACTATCACAATTCATCTCATGCAGAACAAAAAAAATATCCTTTTGAATTTTTATTATTACCTGATATGTTTCTAGTTGGGTCATAAGTTGTTTTATCCTCTCTTCTGTTTCAGGTGTTTGAGGTGCATCTATCAAAGTATTAAATTCCGACCTTGCATCTCGTGCCTTTTTTTGCAACAAGAACACTGGAGATAGGGATGAAGAAAGCTCTTCCTCAAAGAGGGAATCATCAGGCGTACCATGGCTAGGTGTCTGCATATTTGAACAAATTAATATTATTTCAATTATGTAAATAACTAAAATACTTGAAGATAGAGAAATGTTGGCACTTTACATGTTCTTCCGCTGGCCTCTTTCCGCGATCATCCCGTCTCGGGGTTGTTCCTGCACTGCTCTGATCAGTCTGCCACATTGCAATAAAATTATAAATGTAAAAACTTGAAAACAATATCTAGCTTGAAAACACAAAATGAAAACTGAAATAATTTCTAATAAGACACCAGAAGACAGAGTTAGAGTTTCAAATATGCCTTGCATTGAATTCAGTCCTGGAAACATGTCATTGCACATTAAGGCACCCAAACAAGAGACGAGTTGACAATGAAGACCTTATTGAATATATTGTTGGAGAAAATTCTAGTAAACTTGTTGTGAAGACCTTGAGGACGTTTTTGGAGCAACATTGTTGAAGCTGATGGTATAGCATTGTTGGAGACGATCTTGAAGGGCCTTGAAGTGAAGCTTTTGGAGCCACTATTGAAAAATCCTTAGAGCATTTAAGTAAGGCACTTTCTATCTTCCATCACCTTTTTCCTTTCAATATCCTTTAAACGATTTTGTTGATATTTAATGTTTGAAATCACGTTATAATTCCTTGATTATATGTGTTTGGGGACTTTCCCTTTGAAATTACCCAAAAATACCTTGGCAATTTTATCTTCGGGATGCATGTCTGACCCTATTGTTCAATATTTTGATTGATAGTAGTAAACATAGAGAGTTAGGGGGCTCTTGACTTGGTTTGGTTGGGCCATTAGATCCCTAACATCTACTAGGGAGAACCCCCTTGAGTTGGAGGAGAGCTAGCCCGAAGTGAAAAGAGGTTGGTGAGGTGACAATGGGGCTATTGAATTACACATGGTATCACACTTTAGCTTTAGGAATTTATCTTGAGAAGTGCAAGATTTTGCTATATCAATTCTCAAATTGTTTACAACACTATTGTTAAGAACTAATAAGAATTGATGTTGAGGGGTTTTTGGGTATAAGAAACAATACCATTTAAAAACTAGGGTTCTCAGTCCTTGGCATTCCTTCACCTGGGCCTAGGGGCACACAAGAATAATTACACACTAAACCATGCAAACTTAAAAGTAACTTAACAGATCCATAAAGTAATAATAATCATAATTCCTAATTTCCTATTGTATGATATAATGCAAATTATTCAAACATGAAGCAATGAAGACATGCAATGTCTGAATTTCAAGATTGATGAACCAATACAAGAAGTTAGAAACTACAACTTTGATTGAATACTCTGTGTCCTAACTCCAGGAAGGAATCTAGTTTGTAGTACAGAACATGCATCGTGTATTATCAATTCTTAATTGACAACAACTAAAGGTCATCTACCTCATCAATTCCTTCCCATTTTGTGTTTTTATATTATATTCCTTATAAAAGTGTCAAATTTCTCTCAAAGTAAGCAACCACTGAATAAAATAAAAAATAGTTGAGATATGATTGAGAAATGGTCATTTATTTCTTGAAAGGATATTCACAATTTCTTTGGTTGTTTTTCATCTCAAGAAACAAGAAATGACCTAAGAAACTATTGTGATGTAATATAAGAAACAACACGTTGCAATGGTCATTTTCAAAGCCAAATGATGTCCATTGAGGACATGGCCTTTATTTGGTTCCTGTTTCATAGGAGTTTTGGGTAGAAATGGAACTTTGTTGTACCATTTCCAGTAGTAAAAAGGGAAAACCTTCTTTTTCCATGGAAAATAATTTACCTTTCCTTTTTCAAGATAATCTAAATCACAAAAAATATGAACTATACTGCACACATTCTTGGATAATGTGAAAGTGGAAAAGGAATACCTACACAAGTGATGCACACATGTACACTTGAACACTAATATATTTTTGTAGTTGAAATGCAATGCTTGTTTTCATTTAAATGTAGGGTTTTTAAAGCAGGGAGAAATAATGGCTACCAATTTAATAAGCATTTCTTTGGGAAAAATTTAAATCTTGTATTGGGTGATGAAGATAATAGAGGGTATTGAATCTTGATTCTTGACATTGTGTTTAACTTGAATAACTCAAATGATTATAAATATCGGTGGATGAGTTCTTTTTTTCAAGTATGTCACTCAAAACTCTTATGTCAAAGCATTGTATGATGGCTAGCATTTTCTTGTTTCCCTTTCTTCAGTTCAATGTAAAAAGTATATTAATATATTGGAGCACGAATGATAACTAAAATTGTTTGCTCTGCAGTATATCCAGCCCCAAGATTATGAAAAGTTTTCTCAAGTGGAGCTATTGGTTATTGATGAAGCAGCTGCAATTCCATTGCCTGTTGTAAAGGCTCTGCTTGGGCCATATTTAGTGTTTATGTGCTCTACTGTAAATGGGTAATAATTATAAATAAGCCAACCACAATCACAGATTTTGTAACCATTCGGTTTCCATGGATAGTGATGATGATATTAACCCTATATATCAGTGACCTATATCTATATGAGAATGATCGCAACATTGACCTTGATATGGTTGTATGGATGTGACCTTTGGTATGTCATCAGAAAATCCCCAAATCTGGAGAACTGAAGCTCATCACTTTCGATCTGGATTACTACCCTTGTGATAAAGTTGATGACTTTTGATCTCCCATTCTCTACCACTTTGCACTTCACCTTCAATATAGATCAGACCAAGGGAAATTCATTACTGGGTGTTGATATGGATGAGTTTGTCGAACTAAAATCCATAGCTTAAAATTCATGAAACTGGTGGAGTCAAATTCGTGCAATAACAAACACATCTTACACATCCTCTTTGAAACTCATCCGAAAGAACATTGGAAGACATCTAGAGAGAACCCTATAGCCTAACACAATCCAATATAATTGACAAAAAAAACCCAAATAGAGTCAACCCTACTATAGGAGGAAGGGCCTGCAGTAAGAACTTACCATTTTGCAAGAGCTGAGGGCGAATGCTGTTCTGCAAGAGCTACGTGCGAATGCTGAGGGCGAATGTTGTTCTGCAAGAGCTGAGGGCGAATGTTATTCTACAAGAGCTGAGGGTGAATTCTGAGGGTGAATGTTGTTCTGCAAGAGCTGAGGGTGAATGATGTTCTGCAAGAGCTGAGGGCAAATGTTGAGGGCGAATGCTATTCTGTAAGAGCTGAGGGCGAATGTTGTTCTACAAGAGCTGAGGGTGAATGATGACAGCGAATGCTGTTCTGCAAGAGCTGAGGGCAAACCCTGAGGTAGAATGCAGGGTGAATGTTGTTCTGCAAGAGCTGAGGGTGAATTCTGAGGGTGAATGTTGTTCTGCAAGAGCTGAGGGCGAACGCTGAGGGTGAATGCTGAGGGCGAATGCTGTTCTGAAAGAGCTAAGGGAGAATGCTTTTCTGCAAGAGCTGAGGGTGAATGCTAAGGGAGAATTTTGTTCTGCAAGAGCTGAGGGTGAATGCTGAGGGCAAATGCTGTTTTGCAAGAGCTGAGGGTGAATGCTGAGGGCAAATGATGTTCTGCAAGAGCTTAGGGTGAATGCTAAGGGCGAATGTTGTTCTGCAAGAGCTAAGGGCGAATGCACGCGTGATATCAGCCATTAATGTAGTTTCTAATAAAATCATTTTTATGTAGCACGCATATAAGTGTCGTTATACCGACGGTGGCCAAAGCATTGCTATTGCGACGGATGCCTCCAAACGTCACAATTGAGACACTTAGACATTGTGTTGCACTTGCAACATTTGGAGGCAATTGTCACAATAGCGATGCTTTGGGGCATAGTGTCGCAATTGCGACGTCTTCCTCCAAACGTCACAATTGTGACACTTTTTCTAAGTTTCGGTATTGTGACACTTTTCTCTAAACGTCGATATAGCAACGGTTTTGAGTGGGATTGAAAAAATTTGGGGAAATTTCCGACATTTGGTCAAAAGCGTCGGAACCAAGTGTCGGAATTTCCCCCAAATGTACTAGTGTTATTATGACCAGTTGAAGGTTCATCACCAACATCATGTCCAAAGGCTGATGATGAAAGGTGAATTGATAGACCACACTTCTAACACCTATGGAATGCCAGGACAATTTCTAAGAAGGTGGTCACCCTCACATAGCTTGCAAGGAAATTTGACTTTGCGGGATAAAGTGGGAGGTTTTTCAATATCAACACATGGGTAGAAATGGTTGTTGGGTTTCCCCCTTGCTTATTTTCCTTCCTCTTCTTCAACTTCTTCTTCTTTTTCTTAGCCACCTGGGTACTAGAATCCATACTTTCAGCAGGCGAAGAGGAAGAACAAGGCGAAGAAATTGGTGAAGAAGGTGAGGGATTAACCTTAATATCAACATGGGGTTCATATTGTTCTGTTGGAGGATAAAATGGTTGAAAAATAGCCTGAACATTGGAAACCACGAGGGTCAAAAATAACCAACCTGGTAGACCAATGGTTAATCTTGGGAGGGAAAATGTTTCCATATAGTGAGCACCAACATTTACAAAAGAAGGAAAAGGACTAGGATTCCCATATGAGGGGATTCCTTGGTTGGTAAAATCAGGAATTGTTTGCATTAGTCCCAACCAAATATTAGCTAAGGAGATTAAACCAAAACGGGTTAACTAGACATAAAGGATTACCAAGTATCTGTGAACTGCAATATACACCTTAGAAAATAAATTTACCAAGTACTTAACGTATGGCATCCAATCTCCTCCAATGTTGTGTTAACTGTATCGCATCTACAAGGTGGCTGAATCGGTTACCTATGGTAGGTTTGCAACCTAGTGGTGTCTCCAAAAATATATGCGATGGTACGTGGGAGTCCAAGTCCATATTAGTGTTTTCTAATGCGTAAATGTTCGATGAGAGTGCCGAAAATATACTTATCATCCATCAATATACTTACATACGTGGGACGGGATATCACCCCTAGATTGTAACGCAAAATGTTAGTGACAACTCCTACGTCTTACGATGACGAAACATGTATCTAGCCTATACCTATAAATGTTTTGCATTAAGTTCCAAATGCTCCGTAGTTTAATTGAATAAAATTTAGAGTTTATCTTGGAATAGGTTTTAGTTTCAAGGCCTTATCGATGTCACCTAAATTCCTAGAATGCAGTTATATGAGAAAAGTAAACTATTCATTTAGATGAAAGCTACGCTGATTGGGAAGAAGAAGTTCACACAATCAATACAAAAGTCAATCAAATGCATTAAATGACAATTTTCACTATTTCTTCAAGTGCATGATGTAAAGAAAAATGAAAATTTCTTTCATTCTCCTAGTTTTCACTGAATGCACTGGAAGTAATCAAAATGAATTTTTTCCATTAAGATGAAAAATGAAATGCAATTTTTTTTGTTGTTTTCAATGTAAACACAATGCAAAAATATGCAATAATCAATTCAAATGTAATTAGTTTCTTTGAGAATTTATCTAATGAAGTTCCTCATAATTATATAAGATGCAATAATCAACATACTAAAGTGAAATCTCACAACACTTTCTCAAAACAAGACATTCTTCATACTTTTCACATTGATCAACACATAAAAAGGATGATTTAGCTGAAGATAAGCAATGTAATCTATGCTTGTTGATTGAAAAGAGAATCAAATGCACACGAGATGGACACTTGAAAGCCCTAATCACATAAATCAACTGAAAAACAAAAAAAAATAAAACCAAAAGGTTCAAAATAGATGAAAAAATTGGACCAATAGTAGGTCTGGAACCCAATGAAACATGCAACCAATCAAATGACTCGAAACACCTAGAAACCCTAGGGTGAAGAGGATTGTTAGTATGAATCTTTCGTCGTAAAAGACCACTTTAGCTACGCATAATAAATAGCCCTAACATCGATTATGGCTACCAAATATCTTTAAATCTGCAATTAGGCCATCCAAATAATGCTGCACAAATCTAGATCTAAGCATAAAAGACATTAAGCAGATAAAGTAAAATGTGGCTACATGCATCCAATAGACAAGACAAGAACAATGTATTTGAAAGAATTTTTCTATTATATTAAAAAGGGGGCACCTAAGAGGAAAACAAGAAAGGTGTTTTCCAGTTCTCCTCAATGGGATGGGTTCTTGAAAGTCCTCAGCGTTTCAGATCTAAAATTTCTCTCTCTTGTTGTTGTAGAAAACCCAGACAAACATAGAACTCAATGGGAGCTCACAAGGAAAAAATGGAGAATGTGACCTAGTATAGATCCAGAGTGATCTAATGTAATGGAGGTGACTAATGAATGGGGAAAACCCTTATATTTATAACGAAATATTAGGGTTATCTAGAACTTGGTGTATGAATAAAATATTATTAATCAAATTATAGAACCACCCTTTAGGAATATTTTATTATATTTGTTGGAGGGAAAAGGTCTTTTGACTTGGGTCAATTCCTTTATTTATAAACAATAAATAAATAAATGATTTATTTATTATTTTAGGGAGATGGTGAGAATATAATTAAATAAATAATGATTTATTTAATTATTTAAAAATGATTTAGTCAAATTTAACTAGGAATATTATTTAAATAATGATTTAAATAACTTATTCCTAGGAAATAATCAAATAAATAATGATTTATTTAATTAATTTCTTTGTTTTGGGTTAAATATGACTAGGAAATATAAACAAATCTTATTTCACATGGTGAAAGCAATTTTACTTAGGGTAAAATTGGTATTACATGGTGTACTTGGGTTCATCTAATGATAATAGGTTAGATGACCAAAAAATGGTGTATCAAGGATGCACAGTTAGAAAG